>JAUUDZ010441886.1:0-24565 GCA_032361705.1 Panulirus versicolor
ATCCCATCCCTTAGATATCTGTCATGCGAAGAGAGGCTAAAGTGATTGGATCTCTTTATTAAAAAAATGTATAATTTGTGGCGACTTAATCCACATGTTCAAAATTATGAACAAGTTTGATAAAGTAAATCAGGAAAATCTTTTCAAAATACAATGAAATGCAGTTTCCAGGACAAATGGAATAAAACTCAAACCTAAAAGGTGTAGTACGGACTTGGGAAAAATCTTCTTTTTCTATAGGTGTGTTGAGCACTGGAATAAGATACCATCAGATGTTGTGAATGCTAAGACTATAAATGCCTTCATAAGCTGTTTAGACAAATATGAATTCCTGTATACTCTGAGAAAAATGCCAGAAATAAACTGTATAAATGACTCGATAATAGAGACAGTAGAAGGCTAATGTGCAGCAGTGGGAAGTCATTGGTTGCTTAAAAAACTGTTTAGTGGAATTACATTTTCTTGTCATGTTGAACTCCTTTTTTCCTTATCTTTTTTTACCAGACAACTCAGTCATGGGCTAATTAGGCCCTCCTGTTGTCTGTCTTTCTTGTGTAAACTCATGACATTATGAATGTGGGGAAAAATATCTGAAAGGAAATGTCTTTGTCAGTAATTGCATTAATAATTATGGTTTGGTATGATTTATTTATGTGACCATTTATGTTTTGTTTCACACAACTTTATTTTCTTTTTTTCCTCTAGGTGGAAAGGAGTTTATGCACCAGTACACTTTAATGCGACATTTACCGACACACACAGATGAGAGGAATTTTCGATGCAATCAATGTGGGAAGGCCTTTAGACAGATGTCCACTCTCTCACAACACAAAGCCACTCATTCTGAGGTAATCTTATTTATTATATGTGTTTGTGATCATTTGTTTGTGCACATGGGAGCCACAGTATTTATCAGTATATATCTCTCTGCTAGTCTTATGAATTTTCCATTCATTTTAATGTATACTGTTTCTTTATATGGCTTGTTTCATATTTCACTTACTTTCCCTCTTAACTATTTTTCTCATGAACTTTCCAGCTCTAGATAGTTAATGGACTTTTTTCATTTCATTTTTCCTAGATCATTCTTAAAGCTGGCACAATTCATGATGAATGATGTTTGATCTTCCCTAAATGGTTTCTAGTATGGGGAGACCAACCCAGTCTTGCATAAACTACTTTGGCTTGACTGTGCGTTGCAGTATCTAGATCATCACCTTATGCTTGAAGGCAGTTTTATGGTACGCTCTGATAGGGTTTGCCTCCCATCTAACCCATCTAATTTTTTAGGCATCTCTTGGAAAGTTTAAGGTCACCTTGTAAACCATAAAGAGTAATTGTCTTTATGATGATATGATTATGCTTATTATAGGTTGGCTTCAAAGAATAGAGTTTTTTATATTTTAAGTTATTTTGCAGAAGTGACCATATGAACCACAGTGGTACTGCCATCAAAACAAAACAAAACTTAGCACCCTGTTTGTTTACATGCAGAGTTATCAGCTTGTGTTTCAGGCTTTAGCAAAGTTCTTGTACATAGATTTACTTTTGAATTGTGAGTTGCTCATATATTCTGTGAAGAAATTGCAAGTATTGCCTCTTATAAAAATCTGTCTCTGGGTTTTGGCTTTCGTTTAATGTCATTTTGCTTACAGTATGAATTCATGATGAAAAACAAGTACCATCTGTATTGTCAAATGACTAGGTCCAGTATGAGAAACCAGCAACTCAGCATCTTTTGACTGAAAATATTGTGAAAACAATGGAGAAAAAAGTTGTAACTTCAGGGTTTTTGTTTATAAATCGAAGTGTAGAGCAAATTTTGTTTTTATTTCTTTGCAGATTTGTAATCCAACACTTAATATATAAGGTTCTGCTTGTGTATTGGATGGGTTGTTGTGTACTTCCCAGTGAGCATTAATGGAACGAGTCCTCTTTCTCATAATTTCTCCAGGCATCACCCCTCTACAACCATTCCATTCTGTTCAGTTTTAAGTTTCTGCCTTTTCTCTGTTATGCAGGTACTGTTTTGGCCACTGCTTTTGTGAGCTGTCTGCAGAGTTGAAGATAAAAGATGGATAGATAGAGATACATGAGCTTATTGTTTTTTTCAGTCAAGACCGTATGTGTGTGATATCTGCCAGAAAACCTTCAGTCGTGTCTCCACTTTGATATCCCATAAAAAAACTCACACTGAAGAAAAACAGCATAGATGTCACATTTGTGGCAAAGCTTTTCACCAAAAGGGTAAGTGTAATTGTAAATGTAATTTTTTCATCAATTTATGACTAGATTTTTCTTTCTTTTTTCTTCTTATAGAATACCTGCATGATGAATAGGATATTTGGATCACTCTCTACTATTAAAGAATACCTGCATTATGAATAGGATATTTGGATCACACTCTACTATGTTTTGTGTCCACAATTATTTTATGCCCCTCCTGGTTTTCCAACCATCCAATGTATAGGTCCCTGCTGAATTTATCATAGACCAGCTTGAGAAGTGGCAGCTATTAAGGGGACCAGACAAGGTAGGTGTTGTTTATTCACTGATTATGATTAGGATAAGAGAATGAATACATTTTTTTAAGAAATCCTAAAACTGTTATTAAAGATATAGATTTCTCTCCAGGGATGGTCAGTACCACAAGTATAAGTTTTTATATTCCTCTAATCTTATTCCTTCTGATTAGGTTATAGCCCATCACCATTTGCTGACTGCCCATTCAGTGGTTCAGTGGTTGCAGCCTCGCTTGCTTATGGGTCTGCCTTCTGGCAGTCAGTAATCTCTACTTGGCAATGATATTGCTACCCTGCTTGCCAACCAATGGGCAACCTGCCCACCTCATAATTCTTGTACCTCAGAAATATGTAGGATAGTTTTTTTATTGGCCTTTGCTTTTGACCAACTTTTCTACACTTCTATGCATAAGTATTATTCTATAATGTGAGTGAATGTAGAGGTGTACGAAGTGAGAGAGTCATGGTAAGTACTCCTCCTCCTCCTCGTAGTACTACTATTGCTACTACTACTACTACTGCTAATCCTCCTCCTTTTCCTCCAACTCATCCTCCTCCTTCCCCTCCTCTTTCTCTTCTTCCTCCTTCTCCTCCTCTTTCTCTTCTTCCTCCTTCTCCTTCTCTTTGATATGATGGTCATTAATGCTTATAACAGTCAATCACTATCCAACTACACAGGTTGCTAACAATGCTCAGGAGACTTATTTTCCTATAATTCTTAAACTCACTTTTATTCCCTCCCTTTATGAAGCAGAACAATTACTAGTAACGCCTTCATCAAATCATCATGTATCTGACCACTAGAAGATGTAGTAAATTGTTACTACAAGTTTACATTTTAATTTTTTTATTCACTCATTTTTCGTTCCCTACTCCTGCACACACACACATGTACACACTCACGTTTTCTTACTGATTCATTAAGAGGTTCATAATAATGTCAAAACTATTGTTTTCTTATGAATTAAGCTCCAGCAGTCATGCTTATTGAAAAGACGTGCATTGGTCTTATATTCACAGCGTTCTAGCCACATAATTCACCTTTGTTCCTGCTAGTCCACTTAAGCACCTGCATACTGTTTTCAGGAGTGCTTCCTGCTCACTTCTGCAAAAATCATACATTTCCACTTCACTTTTCATGTCAGAGAAATCATGAATAGAGATTTTTTCCCTCTTCTGATAAACTCATCCAGCACTCTACTTACTTTTTAGAGCATAATATTGGTTAAATGGGCAACATATGGTGGGTGAATGAGGTAGATGGATACATCAATCACCACACATACACATGAGATGGGGCAAGATCTGAAAAAAAGTTGATGACTACCCCTATGCTTCCTAAAGTATTACTGAGGCCTGTAAGCAGTTCAAGTAACTTATCTTTTGTTGGGATTGCAAGTTGATTTTACAGCAACACATTTGTTGTGAAAGAGGCTTGAACATACAAATATCATTTAAAAGCTACATTTGGTAGCAAATACATGATAGGATAGTGAAGAATGGTTCTGTATTTGTTATCGTAAAAAATCAGGAATTTGAACAAAACTCATTTCAAAGGAATTTAGATTTAGATTTCTTTTCTTATATTGGTTAAAAAACACTTTTTGTATTGCTGTAAACAGTTATGATAGTGGATGTAATGTGTAGCGGAATATTTTTTTTCTTTATGCCCAAATGGTTTGTTGAATAGGTACATACATGGAGTAGTCATTTTATGCTAGCATGGAATGACTATCTGCACCTGATTTTTATCTCTCCAGCATGGTTTAGTGCTGTTGAATTTTGATCAAACTTAGTGAGTTTATCCATTTCATTGTTATTCAGCCCATAATCAGAGATGCAGACAGAGACAAGTGTTTGCATTTTGTATAAGCTTTTATGATGATTAAACTCTGGTTCACAGAATATGTAGTTAAATAACAAAAAATGAATCATATTCATCTTGTAGGAGCTTTCATGATGATTAAACATAGTTCTGCTTCACAGAATGTATAGTTACATAAAAAATGTATCGTATACATCTTGGAGTTTATGTGATTAATATTAATAAGTATTTAGTTCTGGTTTTTGAATATATTGGTGCATTACAGAGAACATATCACATTTAGTTTCTTATAGGTAGTGAACTGGTATGGGGTTTCATGGTTGCTTGTATGTATTGATCTTAGATGTTGTGAGTGTGGATGTAGGATAATAGCTATTTGATTTCTCATTTGTTTAATGGATATTTTCTTCATTGCAGGTAATTTAAAAAATCATCTTTTCACCCACACAAATGAACGACCATATAAATGTGACATATGTGGGAGAGGCTTCAATCAGTCCTCTAATCTTCAGTGTCATAAAGCAAAAGTAAGCTCATCAAATGCCTGTTTAGAGCATTTTTTTTTCTTTTGATTTATCTCTGCTGTTTCTTGGGAATAGCTTTCTTAATTGCTTTTCCAGTTTGTTAAGTTCTTTTGTTTTCCGCTTCAGAGTAGCAGGTATGGCATACAGTATTGCAAATCTGTGTGATTGAAAATTTCACCTGTGAAGACTCTGTGCTATGTTTGTTTCTGTATCTCTGATGCCCCTTCCCTCCATGATCTCCCATTAAGGGGTGGCATGGCAAAAGTCTCCACTTATCCCTTTCCTTACATGCCTCCCTTGCATACCCCATTCCACACATTCTTCCTCCATTTCACTCGTTTCAGTACTTGTTTCTACTTGGCCAACCCTATTTAAGAGGACACTACACCCTGATAGTAGGAGGTGATGGACTTATATAGATTTTTAATTTATATTACTCTCAAGCTTCTTTGATATAGTATTGTATTGTGAACTTAAGTGGTGTATTCTAGAGCGTTTCAAACAGTTGTTATTGAACAGAGTTAGTAAAAAAGAATTTTGCAGTGATTTGCACACAGTAACCTTGTTCTAGTCCTCTGATATGAAATATCTTACTTGCTCATTGTAAGACAGAAAGGTTTAAGGTTATATAAAGTGCATATGGGCTTATATTTAGGCTGCATGCATGCAAGGGAGCTCTGGTTTCAGTGCATTACACATGACCGCTAGAGACTGAGTGTGAACAAATGTGGCCTTTGTTGTCTTTTCTTAGCGCTACCTCGCGCTTGCGCGGGAGGAGGGGGTGCCATTTCATGCGATGGGAATGGATGAAGGCAGCAAGTGTTGATGTGTACATGTGTATATATGTATATGTCTGTGTATGTATATGTATTTATATGTTGAAATGTATAGGTACGTATATGTGCGTGTGTGGGCATTTATGTATATACATGTGTATGTGAGTGGGTTGGGCCATTCTTTCGTCAGTTTCCTTGCTCAACCTTGCTAACGTTGGAGACAGTGACTAAGTATAATAAATAAATATATAAAGCATGCAAGTTTTGTGACAGATGCTAACTGAAATGTAGGTGGAATAGATGAAACAGATAAGCTTCTGGAAATGATGGATATTTTTAGGGTTGATTTGGAACAAAGCAGAACATAAAAGGAATATTTGTTCTGAATGGAGTAAAGGGTGTTCATTCAGGCTTGGTCAATTGTTTTTGGTTATTATACAAGAGAGTTCTTGGAGTTTTGTTGGAAAATATGTACTAAAAGTCTTGTTTATTGTAAATATGTGATATCTATGTTTTTGAAAATTCATGTTGGGTAGATGCAGAATAAGTGTAAAAGATGTATACACCATACACCAACTCCATCTGGACAGTCTTTCTAAATACAGATTAACACCTGAGGTATTAGTTCAGTAAGACTGAAAACTGGGAGAGTGACAAGGGTTCAGAGGGGAGAACAATATTACAAAGGAGGAATTAATGGAACAATAATGCAAGTTTAGAATGGAAAAGTAAATGTGGATGGCTTGATGGAACAACAGTTGAATGGGTGTAGGATGTTTCGTGCAGCTAGGCAAAACGATTATAATCTTACTTGATTGAAACCAGTAATTGTTTGATCACATAAAGGGATTAATGATGACTTTAATAACTGTAAAGAAATGTCATCATAGCAAAAGTGTATGCTAAGATTTTGATTGACAGCATAAAAAGATTGCTGAATCTTTGGTAGATGAAGGACAAAGAGAGTATAGGAAAGGAAGATGGTATGTATATTAGATGTGTATACTTTCAAATACTGTTTGAATGTTTGAAACACAGAGGTATGGTAAAGTGCATGGGAGAATGGTGCTTGAGAGGGTTGTGGCATGCACAGACTAGGAGCAGTGTGGCTTCAGTAGAGGGAAAGGATATGTGTGCAAGTTATTTGCTTTGAAAAAATATGTTTGAGGTGTCCCTTGACTCTGCCTGCAGTTGGTAACATTGAGAGTGAAAAACCTCTTTGACATGGCATTGTAAGCATCTGTGGATGGGAAGGAGCACAGCATTGTTTAGGCTCTTTCAGCCCCATGGGAGTCCACCTTATCTTGCTCAAACCTGAAGCTCAGCCTCAAAGCTACAGGAGCCACAGAATTAATGTGTTTGAGAAGTGCTGTGGATCTGGAGAATATGTATGATAGGGATTCCCAGTGAAGATGGGTCTTCGTTAAGGATTTTCTGTAGTTTAATCTGTTTATGGACAGGGTAGTGTGGGAGATAAATGTGAGGGTCATAGAGCTAGGGGTAACTTTGCAGTATACTGGAATTGGAGGGACTTGTGAGGTAAATCAGTTGCTTTTTGCAGATAACATGGCTTTTGCTGATAGATTCCATAGTTAAGTTCCAAAGGCAAATGGAAAGTTTGAGAGAGTGTTTAAAGAAGGAATATGAAAGTTCATATGAAGAAAATAAGATGAAGCAAGTGTAAATTCAGATGAGGAGAACCTGGAGGAAGTGCAGTGCTTCATGTAACTAGGATTGGACTTAGTAATGGATCAAAACATAGGTTTCGAAGTGAGTCACGTTGAAAGGAGGATTAAGTTCCTAGGCACAGTAAGGAGTGTGTTGAAGGAAGGGTCATTGTTCATTAAGGCAAAGATGGGTAAAGATATAGTAGTCCCAATAATATTGTCTTGGGCCTTGAATGTGAAGGAAAGGAAGAGGATAGATATACTGGAAATGAAATGCCTGAGGATGATATGTGGTGTAAAGTGGGTTGATCATGTAAGAAATGATATCGTCAGAGAGGGATGTGGTAGTGAGCATAGTTTGATCGAGAAGGCTGACCAGGGTGTGATGTAGTGGTTCATGATGAATGGGGAAGATGAGTGAAGAATGACAAGTTTTGATGTTGGAAGCAGAGGGATCAAATGGATGGGTTAGACTGAGGAGGAGATGGAAAAATGGAATAAAAGAAGCTTTAGGGGTATCAGGTCCTAAGCATTTAAGAGGTTAAGATGTATTGGAGGGAAATAATTATCATAGTGTTGAGTATAGGAGGCAGTGTGCCATTAATTGACTGAACTGAGGAAGTGCACATTGGTAAAGATATACCTTTTTAGTTGTGTTTAGGGTTTGACTGTGGTCAAGAGTCTATGGTTTTGTCATTATGCATGACAGCTGGAGGTTAGATGGTTGTAAATGAGACTATTTTCATTTTTTCCTATTGCTTCCTTGTGAAGGCAGGAAAGAGTTCAGTATGAAAAAACTCATGTCATTATTGTAGCCATCATGTTATATTGTTATTCACAGAAGATAAGCCACAGTAGGTTGAAACATTTCCTCTTTACAGTACAATTGTGGATATTGTTATTGTTGGTGTGATATTTCTTGGTGTATATTTGCTTGTTGAATTAATTATTTTGTGTATTTTCTTTTTTGTAAGTCTCATGCAGATGGAACTCTCAACTACCATTATGTAACTGATAAATACAAGTGCAACTACTGCGACCATACCTTTGCACGAAGAGCTCAGTTAAGACAACACGAAGAATATAAACATGGTGTTAGGAACCTGCATGGTTCACGTATGTTGTCAGGATCTGGGTCCCGGATGACAACCAGCAATAATGCACTCCTGCGGAAGAGAAAGATTGGAAATGTTCGCATTATTCAGTTACCGAATGGTGATCGAACTTTTCAAGAGGTTTGTATTGAACAGAGTTTTAAATATATATTATTTTTGTGACTGAGAGAATGCTGTAATGACTGTAAGTGTCTGGAAGTACTGATTACACTTAGTATTGTTATTTTTTATTAAGTTTATTCACTGTAATTTGTAAAATGTTTACCAATAGTTACTTAGCACATTGGAGGATGAGAGGCATACATGGGACAGTGAATTGGAGCGATATGGCATATGGTAGGTGACATGACGACATTGGGCTGAACCAAGACATATGGAATGATCAAGTGAAACCATGTAATTTTTCTGTGGGGCTTGGCTTTGGATGGGGGCATGACAGCTACAGAATGGATGAGAAAATGAAGCAGTTGTTTCCTCTTTTTCCGAGTGTTATTCTGCTAAAGTGGGAAATAGCAAACAATCTAAAAGATAATTTAAAGAATATGACATAGATTCATTAACAAATACCATTATGTTAAAATGTAGGGGGAACGCCTGTGTAAGCATCTACTGTTTTGACTCTCATGTGTTCTTTGAGCAGATAGGAGGAAATGAAGGACTACCAAGGCAACGTAAGATGAAGCCGAAGTCAAATGTAAGTTCTCTGTTTACTTTTTCATATATACTCCATTAGCATGTCCTCCAGCTTAAGTTTGGTTTCACTTTGTATTTGTTTCTGTTCAACTAACTTCACACTGCTCTTTAGTTCTCTGTATAAGTTTGTACCCCTCCAGTACTCCATCTTTTTATTTTAACCCTTGTCTTTCCTACATTACATCATTCCTTCATTTGTTTACTCTTGCAGATTCCATACCCATATTGCAAAAAATCAGTCTTAGCTACTTTTACTGTAGAGTCTTCTTTCTCTTGCATATATTTTACATATGAGCTGTGTTGGTTTCATCACTCTTTTCCATAGAATGTGCTGCACTTAATGGTACTTTATGTCTTTTTATGAAAATCTTATAACAGGAGGTGAATTCTGGTTTGCATGTTCATTCACTTAGATTTATCTTACACTTTCATGATCCATGCTTTTCCAAAACTTTTGTTTTATTATTATTATCCACGTTCAGCCATGCTCCTCCTACTTACATAATTAGAGTGGCTTGCCATTCTTACCAGCTCTTCCTTTAATCTAGCTAAGAGCATCATCAGCAGCTGTCGCAGTTTCGAGTTGTTTCTCTATGATTAGTTAATACCCTTCAATTATGCAACCTTCCTGTCTTCTTGCATCAGGTTCCATCCATAAGTAAATCAGATAACCATCAAAGTGGATGCACCCCCTCAGAACTTATTTTTTATTTACATGAGTTTTTTAAAATAGTTTTTTATCCCCATAGATATAGCCACTGGTATTATAGTACTGTGATAATGTATAATGGGCTGAAACCACAGCTCCCCTTCCACATCCCAGGCCCCACGAACCTTTCCAATAGTTTACCCTGGCCACCTCATATGCCATGGTTCATTCCATTGAGAGCCTGCTGATCCCTGTATACCACCTTGTTCCAATTCACTCTTATCTCATGAGTGCCTTTCATCCTCCTACATGTTCAGGCCCTTATCACCCAAAATCATCTATCCTTCCAACTCCAATTTGGTCTTCCCCTTTTCCTTTTTCCATCCACTTCTGATACACATATCCTCTTTGTTAACCTCTCCTCATTTACTTCATATGTCCAAACCATTTCAGCATACCCTTTTCAGCTCTCTCACCCACACTTTTTATTACTTCACCTCTCCCTTACCCCTTTTATTACTTACCTGATCAAATCAACTCACATCACACATCATTGCCCTCCAACATCTTATTTCCAACATATCCACCCCTGTCTGCACATCTTCACCTTCAGACTGTACCTTGCATCCATATAACATTGTTGGGATTACTATTCTTTCAAACACCAATTTTTGCCCTCCTACACAACAACCTCTCTTTCCCCACATTCTTCAATGATTCCAGAACCTTTGCCTCTTCACTCACCTTATGACTCTTCCACTTCCCAGATATCCAAAACTTTTCTCCATTCAAACTGTGACACACCCCAACTAACCTGTCTCTCAACCCTGTGAAATCAAATAATCTTGCTTTTATTTACATTTACTATGAACTTCCTCCTTTCACACTCTTCCAAACTCATTCACCAACTTCTGCAGTTGCTCTCTCAAATCCCCCACCAGTGTTGTATCATCAGCAAACAACTGACTGACTTCCCTAGTTCCTTCATCCCTTTAAGACTCTCGCATTTACTGCTCTCACCACCCCATCCATAAACATATTAAACAGCCATGGTGACATCACACAACCCCACTGCAGACCAGCTTTCTTTTGGAACTACTCTCTCCATTTTTACTACGCATATGCTTACCATAAACACTTGACAATAACTTCCCCTCTCTTCCCACTCTTACACATGCCTTACACTATGGATGAAAACTTCTCACAGCTTCTGAATGATTTCCTCTCGCACCGTACAATGTCAAGACCTTTCATAAGGCCTGTGGCATATTGTGACATTATCAAGGGAATGGTAAGATTCAGTAGCACACTTAAGGGAATATGTGTAAAGTAGTCTTCATGGTGGGTGGATAAAGAATTATATACATCAAATGATTTTATGTTATTAGACTTTGAATGTTTTGTTTTTGAATGAGGATCCCCTTTTGCAGTGAAATAGATATAACCATATACTCTACAGTGTCAGTTGGTCTTTGGTTATAATCATCTGATCCAGATTTTTCAACCACTTTCTGTATTTTTTGCACTGACTTTTTGTTTTCTGTCTTTTTAGGTGAAAAATGGAATTCTGATTGAACCAATAGACACAAAGGCTATGCATCGAGCTTTAGCTGCTGGAAGAACTCCATTTGCTCTCCTGAAACCCAGTAAAGGGGTTCCTGTTGTTGTCAAAGTGCAGTTTGCTTTAGGAAGCAAGCATGTAAGTTTATGTAATCAATATTTTAATCTTAAAACTTTGTTTAAAAAATTTCAGTGTGTTTCAGTTAACACAATTTTTAAAAGATGTACTAAGGTGAATTATTATACTTTACATTATTGATTTTTAGTCTTCTTAGAGCATTAATTTTAAAGAAATCACAAGAAGAAAGCTAAAGATTTCAAAGGATAGGGTTAATGTTATGCTGAGTGAGTAGATGTTCCTGCCAAGAAAATTATGTGTTTTGATATGTACTTATGAGTAAAATGTCTGTCACACTTGCTATATATAGCGCTACAAAAGGCAGGGTATAATGACAAGCACAAAGTGCATAAAGAATTCTTAAAAAGAGAAACATTTTTCTGTGTATAACATACCATATAGCATGTGAGTTTTTTTTTTTTTACTTTCTTTTTAGAATAAGACCTTGGTATTAGGCAGTGTGCTTGTTACCTTTAGGCAACCATGGAATCACAAAGGGGTCTAAAGTAAAGCGAATGCTTAGTCTCCCAATTCATTCTTAATTTGTGCTCTACTGTGTATAGACTACACATTGTCCTTAAGAAGTGGCTCTTTTCCCAGTTGAATATTTTATGTGGTCTCATTGTCCTTCAGAAACTGGTGCCTGGTAAGTCTAATTTGTTTGCTTTACTTATTCATTTCCCATTGCATATTTTCCTATTTATGCTCTCCTCTTTGTGTATATCCAAATATGTAGGAGCTCCATTGAAGGGGATCCTCAGGCAGGGAAGTTAAAAGTGGTCCATATATTAATGACTGTCCTCTAAGTGGTAGCCAAAGAGAGTATTAAGAGTTTGTGAACAAATTTTTCTGTATTGTTATTAGGTCTCTGATGCCTGAAAGTATGGGGATTTTCAGTTGCTGAAATAGTTTGGGAGGTGATATGATGAACTATAGAATTGAAATACATATGACAAAACATCTTTACAGAGGAGGGTTTCTATAGTGGTAAGCAGCCCCTGACCAGGGATGTATATTACTGGTACTACCTGCCTGGGTGTTTGGAGGATTAGTGATGGCTGCATAGTGAGAGCACTTGAGTACTTGTCAAGTTGTACTCCTTTGACCCAGGTAGCTGTCTTATCTTTCTGCCTCACCTACATGTGGACTGCTGGCATTTTGTCCACAAAAGTACCATCTCTCCATGTCATGCATAACACTTAACAACCCTTAACTCACACAACTCATTCTTTGTAACTTTATTCTTTGAGAGAACTATGTGATAACCCTGCCTTTTGGCAAAATGGTAGGAGCAATAGATAGAAATTGTAGGTCAGAATGTTGCACAGAAGCAGTAGGTAGAAACATCAGATAGAAGTAGTAGGTTGGAACATTAGGTAGATTAATTAGGTAGAAGTAGTTGGTAGGAACTTTAGGTCAGAGCCTCTTAAAATACCATGCTAGAATTGCCTTCTGCTATTGGCCTGTTAAGTGAGAGGCACTAAGGACCCTGGATCCAGTTCTATGGTTATGGAGACTTTTGATGTGGCTGTCACCTTGAGGGAGTTCCCAAAGGGAATAGGGATCATAGATATAGATAGATTGGTTTTTATAGTCTAGCTTAGCCTTATAAGTAAAAGGATTTTGTAGTACCAGTTTTGGTAAAAGATTTGCCCTTTTTATAACATGATGTACTGAAAAGTGCAAAATTGTAATGTTTTTATCTGTCTTCTAGATGCTTGTTCCAGCCACAGCCAGTGAGCTAAGGAGTGCTGGCAAATTTACTGTGTCTAGTCAACAGAGTGGTACAAAGGCTGTGCAGATCAAGGTAAATATAATTTATATATAAAAGTGAAATATGATAAAATATGCTGTTTGATGAATTCTTTTTACTTGCATTTGAACTTGCTTAAGTTGGGTAAAATGATTTTAGTGATTGTCACCTGTTAAGCCATTATAGTCTTAAAGAACTGACCTTGATATAGCGTTTGTGTATCAGTTTTATTTCCTGTCAGAAAGTAACATAAGTCATGTTTTCTTGTCAGAAAGTAACATAAGTCATGTATGCTCATCCCACACAGTATAGAAACTCATTATGCAGAAATCCTTTCAAACATTATATGTATGTTAAGGAGCCAAATTCATTATATGGAAGGCTAAAATTTGTTTTTACTGAAGTTTGAACCTTCTGTTTTATAGATCTTTTTTGTAAGCATTGGAACAGTGGATGGTGCTCATTTTCTGTGGTGTCACTTGTTCTTGTTCTTGCATAATTTTTTTGGTCCAGTACACATCCCAAACTTTGGGCACCAGCATAACATAATGAGTTGATATTACATGTTCATATATTTCACTCATATTTAACATTATAATTACAGTAACAATAAGTCAACATGACTTGGAGAAGGGCATTTAAGTTCTTGTGATAGCACAAGTGCAAAAAAATACCTTATTTCAGTTACCATTATGTAAACGTAGATGTATTAGGCCTCTCTTTGCTTACACTGGGTACAATACTTGATTTTAGAAGTCAAGTAAAAATCTTTTCTTAAGCAGGATGACTGAGAATGTGACCAAAGGTTATTCTTGCTGGAATGGAAGTATTTATTCCCTCTTCCTCGAGTCGACCCCTTCTTCCAATCCATCATTCAACTTCTTGGTCTGAGGCCATGCAGGCAAGGGATCGTGCATATCAGGCTTGGAAAAATTCTCTTTCCCTGACTTCCGTTCAGCTTTTATCACTGCTTGTAATAGTTACAAATATGTTATCTGTGAGGCAAAGCATTCCTTTATTAAAAGGTAACCTCTTCTTATCATCCACTGATAGGTTTTTCTGGTCTTTAGCTTAGGGCATCTATAACGACATCTGTCTCTACCTTTCCTTCACTTTTTCGGACAGTATTATATCTGTCTCTCTTGTAGACAAAGCAACTGTCTTTGGTTCCCTTTTCTCCTCTAACTCCACCTTGGATGACTAACATTCCTTCACCCCTTGATGCTCTTTTTTCTAATCCAGTGCCCCTTCCTGTAATCTCTTTTCAGGTTGTCTGAAAAGCACTTCTCTTTCTGGACACATGCAAGGTTTATGGTCCTGTTGTTTTGACATTACCATTTCCAGAGCCTTAGAATCCCCCCTCAACTCCTATATCGTTAGACACCTGGAAGCTCACAGTGTTCTCTCTGATCACCAGTATGGCTTATGTAAGGCGAAATCCACTGATGATATTCTTTCCTCTCTTACTATATCTGGTCATCCTGCCTAAAAGATTTTGGGAAGTTTTGTGTAGTTGCCCTTAACAGATCCAAAGCTTTTGACAGGTTATGGCATTGGTCTCATTTCTAAGTTCCCATATTTGGGCTTCCCTCCCTCACTTTGCTCCTTTATATCTAGCTTCTTGTCCAGCTGATCTATCATTATGGCTGTTGATGGATCAGCGTACTCCCTTTTCTCCATCATCATCAGTGTCCTTCAAGGTTCTGTCCTGTCCCTTACATTTTTTCTCTTTTTTTTTCAACAATTTCCTCTTCCACAAATAATCAAATGCATTCATATGCTGGTGATTCAATACTGCATTCATCCACATCCTTCAGTTTTGCTCCTTCTTCTTTCACTTGATCTGCATCTCAGCTTGACAGCTTTCTCAATAAACTCAGACTTGGACAGGATATTTAAGTGGAGTGAAGAAAATCTAATTAAGTGTTATTCCTCCGAGACCCAGTTCCTACGCATCTCTATGGCAAAAACTCCTTATGACTCTTGACTGTCCTTTAATGATTTGGTTCTGTAATTCAGGTTCTTGGCTCATTGAACCTATTTGGTATGTTACTCCTTTGATGGTTCTGAAATTCCAGCTCTTGGCTCTATGAACATATAAGGTATGACTGTAACATCCACTCTTTCTTGGGAACCCCACATTACAGGAATGGCTTAGTCTGCCTTTAAGAAACTGGATATCTAGTTTAGATGTCAAAACTTCTCTTTTGAGCAGTTTCTCCATTTATACAAAGGACTGATTCATCCTTGTATGGAGTAATGCTCTCACATTTGGGGTGGTTCCAACTCTGCATCCTTACTTGACAGAGTTGAATTGAAAGTGGTCCAACTTATAAACTGTCCTAGGCCATCTCCAAACTTGGTCCTCTTGTTCCACACCACCATGTTGGTTCACTTTCCCTCTTCTATAGGTATTACTTTGCTTTTTGCTCCTGAGAGTTTGCTGCTTGTGTGACCTGTGTGCCCTCACCTCTAACTAGACCATGCAATACTCGACAAGGGTGGGCTGTTTTGATAACTACTTCTTTGCCTACACCTCGAAGCTTTGGAACTCTGCCTTTTCATGTCTCTCCCAATAACTATCTTGGCTCATTTTAAGGCAGTTTTTTTTTCGCTTCCTCCAAAACTCATAATCACTTTTCCTCTTCTTTCCTCTTTCCCTTTCATAATTCTCATTATATTTTGATTAAGGCCAAGCCTTGATGTGGACTTTTGTCTGTGACAGGAGCCCTCAACATGAAGAAAAAAGTTATAATTTCTTTTCTTATGAACATATGCCCTGTTATTTACGAAAGATTGATTCTTCTTGGATGAAGCACTGTTTTCACTTCTGGGGTGGTTTTAGCTCTGCATCCTTACTTGACAAAGTTAAGTTGAAAGTGATCCAACTTAACCCCCCCGTCTAACTTCAGAAATTGTCCCTTGTGTCCTACACCACAGTTTTGATTCCTTTTCCCTTTTCCATAGGTATAACTTTGCTTTTTGCTCCAGAGAGCTGGTTGCTTGTGTGCCTCCACCACTAGCCAAACCATGCAATACTCAGCACGCTGCTGTGTCACATGATTACTGTGTGGCTTTTGGCGACTTAGGGTGGGTCGTTTTGATAACTATTTCTTTCCCCTACACCTAGAAGCTTTGGAACTCTCTATCTTCTCATGTCTTTCCCAATAACTATGACCTTGCTCATTTTAAAAAGACAGGTTTTTCACTTCATCCAAAATTCATAAATACTTTCCCTCGTCTCTTCTCTATCCCTTTCATGATCCTCTCTGTATTTCAGTTAAGGCCCAGCCTTGATGTGGACTTTTGTGCATGGCTGGAGCCCTAAAAAGAAAAAAAAATCTGATCTTCTTCAGGCACCACTGATTCATTTTAAGCACAAGCTCCTGAGAGCTTGAAAAGTCCTAACATCTGATAATGTGGATGATGTTTATAGTTTTCTGATTGATTGGAAAATAGGATGGAGATGGCAGAAGATTTAAAAACAAGTGATGACTGTTCAGGGGGTAGAGTAGTTGAAATGTTGATATTTTGAGGTGGCTTGGGTATGTGAAAAGAATGCAAGATGGGGTGTTTACAAGGAGAGCGTATGATAGTACAGTTAAAGATGTTGGTATAGTATGGTTAAAGGGGTTGATGTGAAAGGAAGACCACCTGTGATATGGGGAAATAGAGTGGAAAAGTACTGGAGGGAGAGAAATGTGGGGAAGAATGCTTGAAATGCCGTATTGCCATGAGGCATGTAAGGACAGATAAGTAGAGACTCTTTTGCTGATGTCACTTCCTTGATGGGAGTTTCAAGAGGGAATAGGCATCAGAGATACAGATAAATAGACACACCAAAGCCTCCCTCACTCAATCCTTCCCTCCTTCCTGAACTCCCCTTCCCTCCTTCCACTGTTGACTTACAGATCTTTGTCAGCCTTTCTTTACTCATTTTCTCTCTATATCAGAACCATTTCAGAACACCAAAGTTCTCTTGATCAGACTGCACTCTGCATTACCTCTCTCTTATACTGTCATCCTATACACATTCAACGTGCCTCAAACCACATATTGTCCTCATGCATTTTACTTCCAACATGTACACCCTTTTCCATTGTTTTGCACAGAGAGCCTAAGACCCGCATTCATAAAGAACAGTCATGGCAACTAAACCTTCAGATAAACTGAATTCATATGTAACAGACACTGATGCTCTCTTTCCTTCCCTCATTGCACCCGTGACCTTAGTACTTAGTACTTAAAGCACTCCACTTCCTTGTGGCCTTCATCATTCATGGTTACACTCAAACCATCTTGTCTCACCTGATGCTGCCCCTTACTTTAGTTTGCATACACTCTCAGCATAATTCTTCTATATGTTTCCCATGCTCTGTCACCAGCATCTGGAATTTTTTTGTGGAGTCTGCTACCAAAACAGTGTCATCCTCAAACAGCAGTGAAGTTTATTCTCTTTCCCTGCTCCCTGACTTCAGTTTATCATAAACTTGACCCGCTCCTAACACCCTTGATTTCATTTCCCTTGCCACCCCATCTATAGATAGATAGATTAAACAACCGTGGTGACATCATACTACACCTTTGACAGAGACCCACCTTCACTAAGAACCATTCATCCTCCTCCCATCCTACTTGCACACACTCTCCAGCTGAAAAACCCAAAGTGCATATTCTGACTTTCCATTTACCCCATATATTCGTAGCTTATTGTCAAATGTATTTGCATCTTACAGGTTCCTGTTGTTGCAACTGTTGTCCAGCGTATTGATAGTGATGGGCAAGTCCACATGGACATTGAAGCACCTACTGAGGATGATGATGGAGTTGAAAGCATTGGACTAAACACAGACAATTCTGTTGCTGAACAACAGGTATATTGTCTCAGTTATTATATTTACTTATGTAAGAATTAAACTAATCTAAGATCCAGGGGGAGTTGAAGTACAGTTTATTTATATTTTTGTATTGTGTTGTGGGATATGGCAGGACCCTATTGAGGTCACCTCTCTAACAACCTGTGCTGCTATCTCTACCTTCCCCTCTGCCACCACATCTGATGCTTTCCATTGCTACCAACATTATCACAGTATCACCACCTCTTGCTCAGTGTCTACCACCACACGTACCACCTCCTTTGCTACCATCACCTCTGCCATCACCATCTTTTCCACCTTCTCTTCCATCATATCTGCCATCTCTAGTATTCCCTCTGCCATCGTTTGTGCCACCACCCTTGCAACCAACTTTGCCAATTCTTTTGCCATTGCAGTGCTGCTACTCTTTCATCTACTTATGTTGCCATTTCTTCCATCCCTTTTGATGCTACCCTCTCTACAACTGCATGTGCCATTATCTCTGCCATCCCCTTTGCTGCTACCATCTTTACTACCTCCTATATCTATGGCTTTCACCATTACCACCACTTCTTTTACTTTTTCTGCTACCACCCCTACAACAATAGCTCTTGCCACTTCTTTTCTATCCCCTCTGCAAACATCTTTGCCACCTTAGCCATCCCTTTGCCACATGCACCTCTGTCACATCTACAGCCACCTCTCCCCCCAACTGTGGCATTCCCTCTGCCATCACAGGTACCACCATCCATGCTATCACTTCCTTCAATGTTATTACAACCCTTCTCCTTCCACTCCTGCTACCAATCCTACAACTAACCCCTTTCCACCACATCTGCCTAAACCGCTTTAGTCACATGTGCCATGTTCTCTGCCATCCCCAATAACTCCACCTCTTTTACCAGCTTTGTCACCCCCACCCCACCCCTTTCATTTCTGCTACCACATTTGCATCCACTGCTTCCAACTCCATTTTCACCACCATTGCTGCAACCTGTATGCAATCCCTGCCACCCCCAGTGTCATCATCACCACGGCCATTCCCTGCATTCACCTGTGCTGCCGTCTTCCCATCCCCTCTGCCACTAGTACCATCTCTTCCACTGTCCCTGCCACCCTCGTTTCACTATTCTGCCAACATGTACACAGCCACCATCTTTGCCACCACCACTGCCTGTACCTCTACAATCTCCTCTGCCATTCCCTTTGCAACCACAAATACTTCCACCTCTGTCACCGCCACCAGTATGTGTACCGCCACCTCAGCCAGCACCACAGTTATCAACTCTTCACCCACTGATGTACCATTTACCTCTACTTGTGCCATCACCACTACCAGTGTCTGTGCCACCTTGTATGCCATCCCTTTTCCATGATTTTTGCCTTCATCTGTACAACCACCAGTGTCACTTCTGCCAACATTTCTGCCACCTTTTGTGCAACCACCTTAGTCATGACCCTCCAACCAGTGGTGCCACTGTCTTTGCCATCCCTATTACTGCCACCATCACTAACCCTACAATCATCTGGGCCATCCCTTCCACCATAATTGTCACAACCAGTCTACTGCACCATCTTTGCCACTACCTGTGCCACCATTCTTGCCATCATGTCTGCAGCTACCTGTGCCTCCACATCTACCATCCCCTCTGCCACCTTTTCTACCATTCTTGCAAACATATCCAGCACCACCTTTGTAACCACTTTCTTTGTCACCAACACTACCCCCACTTCTGCCACTCCTTCCACTTCCACCTTCACAATCACCATTGCAATAGCTCAAGATGAAGGGCCTTAGGCTGGTGGAATGCTTGTTTAGTGCCATTGTATAAAGGCAAAGGCAACAAAAGTGAATTTTTTAGTTACAGTGGTAAAAGTTTATTGAGTGCACCTTTTAAGTTGTATGGGAGAGTAGTGATTGAGAGGGTGGTGGTGTGCATAGAGCATCAGATTGGGGAGGTGCAGTGTGGTTTTAGGAGTGACAGAGAATGTGTGGATCAGTAGTTTTGTTTGAAGAATGTGTGAGAAATACTTCGAGAAACAGAATTATTTGTATGTAGCATTTATGGATCTGGTGAAAGTATTTCAGAAAGTTGATAGGGATACTTTGTGGAGGTTGTTATGAATATATGGTGTTGGAGGAATGTTATTGGAAGCTATGAGGATTTTTCACTAAAAGAAGGCATATGTGCCCATAGGAAGAGAGAAGGGTGAGAGGTTCCTTTTGAAAGTGGGATTGCACCAAGGGTGTATGATTTCACCGTTGTTGTACAGTTTGCTTACGGATGGGTTGGTGAGGGAGGTGAATGAAAAGGCCTTAGAGAGAGGGGCAGGTCTTGTCTGCCGAGGGTTAGGGTGGTCTGGGAGGTGAAGCATTTGCATTTTGCTGGTGATATTGCTCTGGTGGCATACAATTAAGAAACTACAGAAGCTGTCTGAGTTTGGGAGAGTGTGTGAAAGGAAAAGTTAGAGTTAATGTAAATAAAAGTAAGGTTATTAAGTTTAACATGGGAACAAGATAGGCATGTTGGATTGTGGGTTGTAATGGAGAGAGAATAGAAGAATTGGAGTGCTTCACATACCTAATAATGCACATGGCAGCAAATGAAAAACAAAGAGCTGAAGTGAGCCAAAGCCTGGTCAAGGGGGGTAAGGTTCTGGTTGCATTGATGATTGTTTGGAGGGAGAGGTCATGGTCTCTGGGGCCAAAGATGGGTATGTTTGATGGTATTAGAGTCCTGACAGTGTTGTATGGATGTGAGACTTGGGCCCAAGATAAGAAAGTACAAAACAGGGTGATTGTGTCAGAAGGGAAATATTTGAGGATATTATGTAGTGCAAGGAGGGTTGATGGAACAAGAAATGGTAGGAAGAGTATGGATGAGAGAGCTGAAGAGTGGGTGCTTTAAAATGGTTTAGACATGTGGAGAGGATGAATGAGAAGAGGATAGCTAAGAGGGTACACATTTCTTTGGTGGAGGTAACAAGAAAAAGGGGGAACCAAAGAAGATGTGGAAGGATGGAGTGGAAGATGCCTTGATTTTTTGGGGCCTGAACAAGAAGGGTGTGAGGCTTGCATAGGATAGAACATATTGGAGTGATGTGGTATACAGGAGGTGATGTGCTGTAAATGGTCTGAACCAGGTCATATGAAGTGGTCAGGGGGAATCAGGAAAAGTTTGTGGGGCCCAGTTGTTGATAAGGGGCTCTTGTTTCAGTTTATTTTTCATGACATTGAGAGAGTGTACATGAATGAATAAGGCCTTTCTTTGTTCCTGGCACTACCTCACTATCATGGGAAATGGCAAATAAGAATTTAAGAAAACATACAAGTAACATGTAAAGATTGCATTGCATATACAAAACTGCCGAAGTTAAAGTTATGGAATATTCACACCTTTATCTAGGCCTACCATAAAAATTGTTATATTCATCCTATTCATCGGTTTGGTATATGTAATTGGAATAATCTATAATTAGAAAACTGGGGTATCACAAAGTGTTCATAATGAAGATCTTTTACTTGTACATATATCTCCATTGCATATGTATATATACATATTTTTCAAGCCTGTTTGCAGTTTCCCAAGGTAGTAAGGGAGTGCCAGGAGCAGACTAAGAAAGGCTTCATTCACTTACCTATTCATACTATGAAAATGCATCAAAGTTGTTATGTTTAGAATAGTAAATATTATTTTTTCTTACTAGGAACAAGACACCAAAGCTCCATCTGACCCAAGCACCTCTGTCATCTCCACTGCAGAGGGTGATGTGCAAGTCAGTCAGCAGTTGGTCATCAATCCTGCTGTTGTTAGACCGTAAGATGATTATGCAATTATCCTTTGTTAAAAAAAAATTTTACATCAGTTTTTTTTCTTCTATAAATCCATTTTAGTACGTAAAGTAGCTTTTACTTTCTATTTTTTCATTACTATTTTTGTGGTGTAGGGAGAGAGTTTTACATTCATATTGCCCTGTCTCTTAACTTTGTATGAACCATGCCGTTACACCCATGTGTGTACACACACAGACACACACACACACACACACACACACACAGACACACACACGCGCACACACACACACACACACACACACACACACACACACACACACACACGAACAAAACCACAGCCAAACCCATGTGCAGATTTATTGACAAACACCAAGGGGAAGATGAACACCGGGGTTAGGTGTAGACTAACTGCTGCACCCAGGACTTGAACCCATGCAGACCTGACCCTGGGGAAGTACTGTGCTGACTCGTGGCCAGTAACACAAACCGTGATGGACTGTAGAAGTTCATGAAAGCTACACTGAGCACATAGTTTAAAAGATTTTATTTTTACTAAAGATATGCATGCAGAAGTATGAAAAATTAAGAAGATATAGATAAATCTTCAGTCTACCTCCTTTTGCTGTGGTAGAGAACTGAAGTTAATAGTGGCATGGAAATCTTGTTTCATATGATGTACATCACAGCTGATCTTGATAAGGGTTGATCTGCTCCCATCATCATCTGACATTCCTTAAGAGGCCTGCTCCCATTGTCACCAGTTTGTTTATGGCATATATTGTTGATGTTTATGGTGTGGGGAGTGAATGTTGTGTGAGACTTACGTAATACCTTATGTGCTTTGAGCTTTATTGAGTGGGAGTGGTTGATTCTTCAGGATGATGGGAGGATGCAAGTTGGTTTTATGTCAGTTGGAGACTATGAGGGTAATGGCAAATTTATACAGAGATGGGGAATTGACAATTCAAAAAATGCAGATTTTTTGGTTTAAGTGAGCCAGCATACTAATTGTGTAATGTAGTGTAACAGATGATCATTTCCCAAAACAGTGCCAAAATGTTGGACTTATGGAGTAAAGAACTGCCAGTTGTCTAGGAAATTATCATAAAAAGAATTCAGAGAATATGACTTGTAATTTTTGTAAACTTCCGTTTAAACAATAAGACATTGGTCAAAGTAGATATTGATGTGAGACATATATTGCTGAAAGTAGCAAAGAAAGCCTAAGGAGTTTTATAGTTATATTGCAAACAAAAGAGTCATTAACCAGTTAATTGGTTCATTCTTAAAGGAAAACAGTGACATCGTTCAAGACAGTAAGTCCATGTTAAAGACCATGAAAGACTTTTCCCATCAGCAGTTACCACTGAAGACACAGCTCATGTTGGAGATCCAGTTGCATTGTTAGGAGAGGAAAGTATTCTAAATGTATTGACGCAAGATGCAGATATACTGCCAGGACTAAATGGGATAAAAGTAAATAGAGCTGCTGTCCCTGATATGTTTATCCATGGACAGTGAAAGAAACAAAGAGTACTGAAAGTTTGCCATTGTGATATTTTACTGCTAATGAGACAAAGTAATTTTTCTTCAGGATTATGAACATATGGACTTATTTACAAGTTAGAAAGCTGGAAAGCAGCATCATAGGTAGGTTTAAGAATAGACATGATGAATTCTTTTCAAGCCCACAATTGACATTATTTGCCCCTTCATAGCCACACATAAAGCTTAGAGGTATTTCTGTTTTAATTATTTGTATGCTTTTCAATTTCTACCATTTGAATCTTGAGTTTCCGGTCTTTTCCACTGTCTCTAACAGTTTTGAAATGACTTGGTGGTCTGTTGCTGTTTGAATTTCGTAGTATTCCTTTGTATGTTTGTTGGCATGTGAGTATGATATGATAGTAAAGTTTGTATATGAGGGGACTTTAACACTGGTTTGTAGGTTATAGAAGGTCATGGAGGGAGAGATTAAAGAGGGTTAGAGGAAGAACTGCTCATGGGATACTCCATCATTTAGCTTGATGATTTTGGAGGTTAAGCTTTTGTGAAGCTGTTTATTTTGAATTTTGGTGGTAAAAGTAGAAAATTAATTATGTGTTTGAAACATTATAAAAAACTTTTAAAGAAAAATGAGTGCATTTTGTACCAGGTTGAATAGGACAGATGTTAGGTGAATGTTACTTGTAATTTTTGGAATCATTTGTTAACCTCAGCATGTTTTTTGTCATTTTTACTTCTCAAATAGTTTAAGTCCAGTAGTTCTTTGATCAAGTAAATGATGAAAGGGTAAGAGAGATGTGTTGTAATAAGAAGTGGTTGAGAGAGCAGGAGAGGGTGTGTTGAAATGGATTGGACATATGGAGAGAATGAGTGAGGAAAGGTTGACAGAGAGGATATATGTGTCAAAGTTGGAGGGAACATGGAGAAGCAGGAGACCAAATTGGAGGTTGGAAGGATGGAGTGAAAATGATTTTGAGCGATTAGGGCCTGCACATACAGGAGGGTGAGAGGTGTGCAAGGAATAGAGGGAATTGGAACAATGTGGTATACCGGGGTCAACGTGCTGTCAATGGACTGAACCAGGGTCCGTGAAACATCTGGGGTAAACGTTGTAAAGGTCTGTGGGGCCTGGATGTGGATAGGGAGTTGTGGTTTTGGTGCATTGCACACAACAGCTAGAGACTGTGAACAAATGCGGCCTTTTT
>JAUUDZ010441898.1:0-13094 GCA_032361705.1 Panulirus versicolor
TCTCTCTCTCTCTCTCTCTCTCTCTCTCTATCTATCTGTCTTGAGAAAGAGGCCAATAGCGAAACAAAAAGAAATAAACAAAAGTATAAGGAATTCAGAGGCACTTCCTGGGGACGTGGAATATATGAAATATAATGAAAGGCTGACAGAATTGCAGTTATATAGCTTCGCTAGAGAGAGAGAAAAAATATATATTATTATTCTTCGCAACATATTGACGATATATAGAAAATCATACTGAAATGTGCGGTTACGGCTACGCGTTTGCTATACCATCAAGCGGAAATTTCGTCTTAGGTACTCTCTTTAAACGACCCTAGTGTGTAGTTTAGAAAATGATTAGAATGAATCTTAGTTCACGCGTCCTAGGTATGACCTCACGTGACCTGAGTCACATGAGGTCAAAATGTTGACCTTTGCCAACCCACGTTACCTGACCCACCCTGCCACTGACCGGAGCTGGACGTTTATTGAATTATATTTTTTTTTCTCTTCCTACAGTCAAAAAAATTCAAGCTACCATCATGAGGGAAATTTACAAGAAATCAAGACGGATTTGCATACGACATTATTCGGTCTATCTGCCGTCTGGAACTCAAGCAAAGAGGTGAAACTTTTAATTTGATTATGCAATCATGATGCAGGCTAGGCATCTTATCATATGATCTTAGTTAAAGTGTTCTTTAAACCTCCTGGTTGTCTTCTATGTCCGTCTGTTTGCTCCAGTTCAGTGAAATGATGTTTTCTTGTATTGGATCTTTGAATGATATGCTATAATATTATATTTGCTCCTAGCAAAGACTTATTTTACTAAGTGGCTTGACGGCCATAGCCTAGCCCTTTAAATTTCATGTGATATCAACCGACATTCCACTGGACGCCGTATTCTTCCTAATGGAAGCCATGCAGTATGCATGATAATATCCTCATGATTCCAGTATGCATGATAATATCCTCATGAGTCCAGTATGCATGATAATATCCTCATGATTCTGAAAGTTAAATGTTATATAAACTGTCATGTTTGGTGTTGTTATGAGCCTTTAACCCTCTGCGTTTGGCGAATTTCCCCAAGATTTTATAGGTCCGTGGTTCTGGGCATTCCAACTCATCTTGAGGCCGACCTTAGGACCATTATGCATGATGACCTGGCCCTTGACCTAATACTGGAGGGTCAGGTCAATGGTCAGGGCCACGGTACTCAAACTCGGATTCAGAATTCAAAATCCGACTCCCAAGAGAAATGGCGACCCCCACCCACAATACGGTGAGGTACCTACCTGCATTATCTTCTAGTGCTGGGCGAGGCGACATCTACAGCCCTCCCTGAGACAGAAAATGGCCGGAAAATCTTCGGGGAATCTTTAATCTGTGTCAGGAAGGCTGTGGGTCGAGCTGCAATCCTGGGGCCACACACGGAAAAATATTTGATCTTTTTTTGGATCATCACGAGCGATCTTAAATTGAACTGGGACTAATGATAACAATACGAATGATGATAAGGATATGATAATGATGACTTACGATTACCATCATTATGATCATGATATGGTAGTGGGCTGTTGTCAGGAATGATACTAGTAGTATTTTCAGAGAGAGAGAGAGAGAGAGAGAGAGAGAGAGAGAACCATTTGAATGATCGTGATACTAGCATGCAAACTATGGAGCTGCAGTGAGAAAAAGGGGCATCTTTAAGAAAAGATATGGAAAATGCGGTAACGATAGATACATGACCCAAGGTGCTTTTTGAAATCAATTTGGTTTGACGGCGAATAACTTGAAAATGAAGTTAGTCTAATAGTAAGGTATAACGAATGAATTTTTACAATATTGATCTGATGAGACTTTAAGGCACGTGTTAACGTACATTTTACATCATTTTCGCATAAAAGATATTTGATATCTTGCGTTATATTTCTTGTAATAGTAAATTTGTTTACAGATTTCACATTTCATATCCCTTAAGGCTGCCATTTGATTACATTGTTTTATGGGTTTGTGAAGCACTTTTATGCATTTTATTCTTTAAGGATATTTTTGTATTCATGTAGGTGAATTTAAAATCGTGCTTATGTTGGAGGAATATGAATTTTGCTATTTCTGGGGAAAGGCAATAGTTGGTATATAATATTGGTCTACTCTGTAGGTCAATCAACACGCCAATGAAAAACCGTCATTACTGACGGCGATAGTTTGCTACACTCTACATAGACTACGAATATTTGAGATCTACACTGCAGAAAATATACCTAATGATTTCTTATTCAGCAATGTGCTAGTTATTCATCAGTTACAGACAACGAACAGTAAAGCAGAATTTTGTACCTCGAGGGAAGTTCCCCGGACGTACTCCCGTCTCTCACCTCTTCTCTCGAAATTCCACATCCACAAAATGGCATCCTTATTACAGAAGCACCAAGACGGAGTTGTCTGATACCTCCTGATGATGCAAGTTATACTCTACAGTTATACAGTTATTTCTAGGCTGCAGATCAAGAAAATGCTTACAGATGCAGGGAATTAAAATGCCAAAATTAATAAGGTAACTGGTATCTACGCTGGGAAACCAAAGGATTGTGCATACAGGCTTTAAATTTGAAAATAAAAGAATGAATTTTCTATGTTTTATGGGAAATTTTTAATTTCTTTTCATTTGGAATCCTTTTTGTCAACCGAGCTTATAGGGAATATAAGATTTTAATATTTGGTAATTGTAGCTTTCATATCAATAAAGTAAATGACGTATATGCAACATTAATCTGTATATTAAAATTCAATATAATGAAAAACCTAGTATAATCAAAACATTTACTTTTGTCACAATATTTGAAAGCTACACGAGTTGTTTTACAAAATGTCATATGGATTTGAACATTTGCTCGGTTAAGAATTTAATATCATAATGGGATATTTGTACTCCATAAATCTATAGATTTTTATAACCCAGAACGGCTAAAAATTAGTCTCGTTTAAATACTTAGCTCTATTGAAAATCATTTCATTGATAAGCATTACATTAATTAGTTATTATTGCATTAAATGTTCCCATGAATTCATAAGTTGTGTTCGTTTCTACTTCATAGTAATTCAAAAGCTCATCAAGAAGAAAGGGATAAATCTGTAGATATCAAGAAACAAATATATTTTCTTAAAAGTATATTAAGTAAAATGCATGTTAGTGAGAGCAAGTAGTCTTTCATATTTCCCGCACGCTGTTTAAATGTCCAAAGGTTATTGAGTCGCCTTTTGGGTATTCATGATGATATCTGGAGTACCAAGCAACGGATGAGTGTGTGTCTTTCAGAAATACACACATTCAAGTGAGATATATCATTGCACGGAAATATGTAGGAATACGCGTACACATTGATCATCTAAGCCTCAAACAGCTAATATTTACATACTGTCGTTTGTTGGTGGGGCTCGTCAGGTATGCGTGCGCAGTGACGTCATACGACCCTCCCAGCGCTGATTGGTTGCTTCAAACCCGGGCGGCGGACTTGGACGTCTGCTCAGCTGGTCACTCGCAGCAGCTTCAAATTCGTGTTCCGTTTAACAGATCAGTTGGATTATTTCTCATGTGGTGTTTTTAGTATAAATCGGCTTCGTTGGGCCATAAAACTGGACCAAATTGGAGTTGAATATCCTGGCTTTGTATCTTTGGTGTCATTATGTCTTCATCACAAATATATGAAGACCAAGAAAATAGAATTCCGGCCCAACGAAGAGTAAAGCAAGTAGATCCAAGAACTAGTAACAATGTGCAGGCAAGCAGACGACCTGTGCTCGGAACTATTAACACCAATTTACGAAAACAACCTACTAGAGCAGCCAAACAGGTAAGAGGAGGAGTTTAAAAGTATGTTTCAGACGGTCATCGAGAGAAATCGAGTCGAACAGTTTTGTTTACATAGATTCTCGGAAGTTCAGTGCAAATAAAAATTGAAATTTAAATATCCTTCTTGAAGAAGACGTAGTCTTTACCTTTCATGGTATAGAATTGTATTATTTACTACAATTAAGGTTAGATTCATGTGTTTCAGGTGAAAGTTACGAGATTTTTCGAGGTTGTCTTTATACGTCCTTATGAGCAAGAGGCATGTGGAGGAAATTAAGATTTGTAATGTCTTGCAAGATAATTTAATGAAGGTTGAATATTTACTGTAGTTTAAAGGGAACACTGCATTTTACCACCCAGGAAAAAAGAGTTCTAATTCTGGTGAATGTAAAATTTCAGCTATATTGTATTCACCGAAAGTACAATTTCTATTAGTTTCTTAGTTCTGTGTGGGATTATTTGAAGCTTTGCAAAATCCCATCAGATTCATGATTAAGTCAAACAGATTTGGGATAAAAGTTGAGGTAACTGTATTGATATAGGCACTGTGGGCACGTTCTTATTTTTGTTGTGTTGGTGTGTGTGTGTGTGTTCATGTGAGATTACCTGTCAGCGTCTTTCGTTCATTTTTTTAACATTGCCAAAGTCAGTTTTTGTTATAGTTACTTGGACGTTTTGCAAAAAGTAAACAAATGCGTAATGGCGCCCATGATCAACGTTAGGTCGCGCATGGCGCAAATTAAAGGGATTTTTTTTCAAATGTTTTTCGATCGTGCCATTATTGTAGTGTGCTACTGGTGTCAGATTGTTGCTGGCCATGTTTTACTGAAGAATGTTGACACCAGTTGAAATTGGCTTCAATTTCAGGTGACACCAACGAAAACTAATGTACTAGTTTACTTTCACTGTGGAAATGTTTTACTGCTTGCATTGAATGCCAATCTGTTTTGTGGTGCTTCAGTACAAACTTTTTCTTATGACATAAGTTTCTGTAAAGTACTGAAACTGTTTCTTGGTCACTCGAGGGTCAGCAAGCGTGACAAAGTTTATTAGAGATTTTATGTTTTTATATTTAACGAACTTTGAGTGCGTGTAGTTTATTGAACCCATTTGCTGAATACGTAGGTTTATCGATTTTACGCTTATCATTTGAGACAGTTTACATAAAACTGGTTTACGGTGCCATGTTATTTGAATTTTACAAGACTTCGCGCATGTGTTCGAAACCAGAAGTGAGATATCTTGAGGGCATTTAGTGACCAGCATGAGAAAATGGCATAAACTGTAGATGGATTGATTTGATGCAGACACACTATGTAAAGGTTGGGTATCCTTAAAGAACGGAAACCAAAAGCCACATGGTAAATGTCATGATTAACCTGTGCACATTTTTAGCCATGAACGCTTGTGTAACAAAAGCTATTCATATATGAGGCATCAGTAGCAAGTGGATTTTTGCTAAAAAAGAATTAATTGCCGCTTAGCGAGACGTGTCAACATCAGACTTCTGCTAAATGGTCTCGGTACGCGCTTATTAAACGCTTAATTCTCTTTGGGCAAGGTAAGGCATCTATCATTTACGTGATTGCTTTATTTTTCTTTCATGATGTTCTTTCGTGTAAGATCATTCTTCACATGCAAAAACTCAAATCGCAAAATCTTTGCTCTTTTGATAGTGGCTCCCAAGACGTTAAGACGGAAAATTCGAATTCATGTGAAGATTATTTCGAATCTTTTACACGTTTTGTTATAATTTTGCAACTGCATTCAAACGGCAGCAGATGGCTGGGTCATTACCAGACTGTTTGTGATAGCGGAAAAAAAACTAACTTATCGAATGACGTGATAGGAGATGAAGAGAGAAAACGATTTTTTTTTTTTAAATGCCCGTAAGCTTATAGCGAAGGAGGTGCAATTGTCAGTCGTGCATTTGATGAGAAATATTAATCAGGCCTATGCTTAAACGTATACATGATACTGTTTTGAACTAGTCTAGCAGGTAAAGCAATCCATATGTTAATCTTGTTAAAGAAAGGGTACTTCGCCTCGTTTTAAGATGGGCTGTTTCCGTGCATACTTCAGAGGAAAAACTATTGGATTTCAAGCACTTGAGCATTCGTTGTGGGTAACAAACTGGTATCCGTGCCTTGCTTGTGTCCGGTGTTTTTGGAGTACCGTGGTATGTGTAGCTGCATGGGATGAAGGGTTGTGGTATGTTTCTACTGCTGAGTCCATCCACTGGCAGTCTTAAGAATTTGGATTTTCTTTGTAAATGTGTTGGACCCGAGTGTGGACCGTTCAGTCGTACAAGGCTACAAGGCGGTTTGTTTGCTGAGTTTAGATGTAATGGGTAGAGGTGAGCGCCGAACTGTTTAGCAAATTAGGTTGAAAGAATACTGACAGACGGCAGGTTTCCCATAGTTCCATAATGTGCTTTCCTATTCAACTAATGTATGATGAACAAGGGTTCGTGAGTATTTCTAAGGGGTGAATACGAGCACTCTTATTAATGATATGAACCACTGTTTCAGGATGAAGCCAGTTCCCTTGGTGCACGCCAGTTACTACATTTGATGTGTCAGTCTTTACAAAGTGTAAGCCGGTTTTAATAACGAGGTCAGCTGTTATGCGAATCGGTGTTACTGCATTGGTCCTTCGTAATGAGTTTGTCTTACTCCATTGGGTTGAAGTAAGCATCTGTCTTTCATGCTGCTATAGGCCAGTGTCACCACATAGTGTTGCGAATCATTGGCTCCACGTGATGTAGCCAGTGTTACTACACAGGGAAGTGAAACTTATCTTACAAGATGTAAGTCAGAGTTACTATATAGTGGATTGAATCTGTTCGTGCATGATTTAAGTCTTGGTAACTACATGGGCAAGTGAATTAGAGGTTCACAATATAAACCAATTTTACAAAACGCGAAACTGGTACTACATGAGCCAGTGTTACTATTTTTACGACACAGAATCGGACCAAGATTAAAGGCCGAAAAGGAAAAAAAAAATGAATTGCTGTTTGAGAGGGTCTAGAGGAAAGCAACTAGAATGATACCTGAATTGCAAGAGGTAGAAGGCTTCTAAACCTGTCCCATATGTAAGAAAGAATGTTTGAGTGTTTACAAGAAATTTCGTCAAAAGGCAAGGCCATCACTCGCCGTAAGAAAATATAGCTGCCAAGAACGAGTTACGTGTTTGATACCGACAGTAAATTTGAGAGACTGTTTGTAAGCAGCCCACGTTTAGAAGAGGCAGAAGTATAAAACTCAAGGTCACAGGAGTTGCACGACTATCATGGAAGTGCTTGTTCTTTGCTTAGTCGTCACTAACGATATCCAAGCGGATACCATGAGAAATACACCTCCCTGCTCAGTGGCTTCCCAATACCTGCCAGATAGACGGAGGACTTGAGGACAACCTTAAGTTGGGTCGTTGGTTGAACAAGCAGTCGGAAGCTCCGGCTCACAGGCCCACGTAACTATTACATCCTGGTTGTTGTAGTAGTAAATTTTCACACAGGGTCTTTTTATTTTTGACACTGTGCGCTCCAGTGTTTCTGATGGCTGCAGACAATATATTGAATAGTCTTGGGAACCATGATGCTCTAGGTCATTGTTTTTAATATTATCGCCCTCGATGAAATTTCTGGTCCAATACTTGTCTCTTCCCGTCGTGTTAGAAGTTAGTTATTGCAAAAGAGTATTAGTTAGAAATTATGCCTTCTAATATTTCGTATTCGTAGATAGATACACCGTATATGCTCCAATTTTCAGCCTTGCTTAATTGACACGTCGCAGAATCGGCTACGGCGGGTTTTAAGTCACCTTCCTGAGAAGGCCCAGATGGCTTTCTTTTCTTTCCTCCTCATTCATGTAAACTGCTGGCATTTTGTCCTCAAACACACTCCATCTGAAAGACATGGAACTGGTCTCGATTAAAAATTTTCTTGCAGAGGGTTACACCTTACCCCTACTTAATGGCTCAATTTCGTCATAGGTAAGAACATGGTTGAGGATTTTGGACCCACGACTGTAGAACATCGTCCTCCAAATAAGTAATTGCATTATTTGTGAATGATTCCTCGAGGCTCTTCTATCCCACCAGCGTCTGCAACCATCCTGCTGTACTGCTACGTAAAAGATCTGTGTATGTATGAATATATTCATGAAATACCTATATTCATGCTTGCAGTTATCCCGCGTTATTAAATGGCCTCATTCGCTCACATCCACACCAGCAATCTCTCATGTAATCAATCGAAAGTATATGTGTGTAACCATAGGAGCTCCTGCAGCTCGAAGTCTGCGATGCCGTCATTTACTTGGAAATTATGGTCTCATTTGCGGCGAAGAACTCGACAAGAATGACAAATCCTTGCCTTTGGTTGCTTTTTACCCGCGGCGTAACACCAGTAAGGCTTTAGTACATTTATCATATAACCCAAGGACCCTTAATCCAGGGGCTCCTGTATCTTCCAGTCCGCGCTGCGTTCCGTAGCAGGGAAAGCATGGACTCTTTTGAAGCGAGTTCTTTATAAGTCGATTGTTTAAATCAACCGACGATGATAAACCCTCGATAGATGAGACTTTAACTCACGGTGTAACCTGTAGCAGGCGGAGTCCTCTAACACGCTCCATATATATATATATATATATATATATATATATATATAGATATATGAGTCGGCATGCAAATGAAGTGGGAATAGGTGTACTGCGTATAGGACTTGTGACCAGCATGTAACGAACGTGAGGAACAATAATTACCGCTTGTATTCTCTAGTGCTTTTCTGAAGTAATGACCTAGCATGTACTCTTCAGGAGGCTTGAACTATACACTTTTTAGTTCATATATGCTTACGATTAGATTGTAAATTTGAATGACCCACTTGGATGCAGTAATGCTGTTCAAGTACAAGAAATTGCTTGGACTTCCCTCTTTTAAAGTACAGTTTTGGTAGAAATTTACATGTAGGTAAGTGGAGGGCTTGGCCCTCAATCTATGAAAATCTTATTCCTTTTTAACGTTGAAGTACATTGTTTTGGAAGTGACTTGGCCCTCAATCTGCCATTGAAATATTATTCCTTTTTGATGATCAAGTACTTTATTTTGGGAGTGGTGTGAGATACTATGGTACTGTAGTACCACACGAAAGGAGTGCCATATGAGCGTTGGTATGAATAATTAAACAACTTTTGGTGTCCAAGGTTCTGGAGTTCATTTCTTACAATGAAGAAAAAGAAATGGTTCTGTCACTGGAAAGATGCAAGATTAAAGTAATCGGAATGTACAGTACAGGCTCCAAGTGGAGGCGGTTTGACTGATTAGATCATTATAGTATGGCATTAAAGATGTTTGCATAAGGATAGCTCAAGAAAAGGGGATCTTGTTTCTATAAACATGTATAGCAAATATTTAGATGTCACTTCAATTGTGCTTAAACTGTATACGTATTTGTATCATAGCTGGTAGAATAAGACATTAGGTTTTTTATGTGCAAATTGCATTCTGATTTTATTACAACAATTGCTTTAGAAAGTTATGGTATGAGTAAATTGCAAAATTATATAAAGTATTTGTTTACTGATAAAGTATGAGAAGATATTCTTATAGGTCATTGATGCAGTTTGGACTAGAATAGGCAGAACACAACTTGAAAGATTTATAGTTGATAGGGTTTTTAAAAAAAAAGTTGAATTTTTGATATATTGATTGTAATTGTTAATTTAATCAGTTTCAACAGTAGGAGTATGAGCAACTTTGCAGTTTACTCCATACCCACAAGTTATACATTGTTGATATAAGCCCAAAGCAAATGTTGATATGCTTGCTTGCTTGAGCAATGTAATCCATAATTTTTGACAGGTAGTGATTCCGAGATATCAGTAAGTATCCTTGCAATATATCCTGATGATTGCTTTTCTGTGTATTTAACAAAGCATGAGTGAACAGCTTTTAAGGTACAGTACATGTTGCTACTCATTCTAATGATAATAGGTTGTATTCACATGTTTATTTCTTTTTAGGGTATTAGTTATGAAACGGGAGTTCCACAACAGGGTGATGAAAATGTGTGCCCTGCCCACATATCGTCGTCATCAAGCCAACCGTCTTTCTCAATACATGAAGATTCACCATCATGTTTACCCATGGGATCCACCTTTAGTATCCACACCACAAATTCAAGTAGTTCATTGTCTTTACCCTTAAGAGAGAGGTTGTGCAATCAAGACAATGAATCTGAAAGTATTCCAGATCTTGACCCTTCAATAACGGGGTTACAGAAGTAAGTACACTTTTTTATTATTGTGCGAGTCCTTGTCATAACCATAAATTTACATGGGGAAGTGTATTTAATGTGTGTCTTCTTTGAAGGTCGTCCGATATAGATGGTACAACTACATCAACTGATGTAATGGAAATGAGTGTATGTGAAGATGACTTGATGGTAATGGAAACTACGCCCCGAGAAGATGTCCTGCAAAGTAGAAATGACGACATATATGATGTACCAGAGTATGCGGCTGATATATATCAGTACCTTAGAGAAGCAGAGGTAATGTACTACATCGGAAAATGATACCATTGGCTTTTAAGATAGTTTAACCAACACTTATTGGTAGGTTATTCATGAGGTTTTCTGCAAATGACACTGATCAGAAAGACGTTTCATCTGTAACACACATTTTACGTTGCCTCTAGTTTTTCAGACCTTTGAACATCATGCTACAAGTTTTACTACATTTTTTCCTTCCTTAAAGCATTGCATGATACTCTACTTTTTTGCTTTCATCTTAGTATTCCCTTGGTTTTTGATTCCTACTTCTTTTGTCTCCAAAATTCATACACTGTCTTGAGTGCTGTCCTGGATCTACTGGTTGCATGTTTGTTTTTTATTTCATTCTGAAAGTGAAAAAAAAAAAAAAAAGGGAGGGAATGTTTACTTTAAGATATTAATTGCTGGGATCAGTTTTTCTCCAAGATTTAATGAGGCAACATCATCATTTGCAGTGTAGTATTGCACTCAGTTTATTATTTGTTGAAGATTTGTAGTCATTATACTTGGTTTTTTCCTTAGGAAATGCATGTTGTACCTGTTAACCCCTTTCATGTTTGAAAACTATCCTTTTTTCGAATTCTTCTGCCAAAGGTAAATGAATAATTCAAGTGGAAAACTAGTGATGCCTGCCTAAATTTAATGACAGGCATTCGGGATCAGCGACACCATTTTATTTGCCTTGAATAAAAATCTAATTTAGAATTGTGTATTCTTAATTTCTGTTAGTTGTATTTCACATTTGTCAACTTAACGTTAAGTTCTTCCATGTTGATTTTCTGACGTACAGTTGCAGTGCATGAGATTAGAGTACATTCACTGTGTATGCTATGTTTTCCTTTTGACTTCATTTTCAGCTTTAAGCTTTGATTTATATGTATATAAACTTGGAGTGCTAAATTTGTCATGTTAACCTACAATTAAAGAGTTTAAAGTTTGTATAAATGCTTGAATTTTGCATATTGCTTTGATTATTTATGGTTGATGTAGAGTAACTAACTTTAGTTTAACATTCATTTTTTGAATTTAAGAATCTTTAATGTTACCCTTCTAATTCAGGTGTGCCACAAGCCTCGTGCAAACTACATGTCAAAGCAGACTGATATAACGGCAAGCATGAGGTGGATTCTTGTTGACTGGCTTGTGGAAGTAGCAGAAGAATACAGTCTTCACACTGAAACCTTATATTTGGCAGTCTCTTACATAGACAGATTTCTATCCCATATGTCAGTCAAGAGAGACAAATTGCAGCTTGTTGGTACAACTGCAATGTTCATAGCTGCGTAAGTAGAATGGTTTGGTTTTGGTTTGGTACAATTTGTAGAGCATGATCGTTTCTGTGCTTGTTGTAGCTTCACACTTGCTGTGTTTTAACAGATTGTAGGGAAATAATGAAAACAAAGATGAAATAACTTTCAGAATACATAACTTAATATCTGCTTGCCTTGGAATTTGTTTTAAGGAGTGTGTGATGTCTTCTTAAAAGTACATGTAAAATATACTGCTTCTTTAACAGCTATTGTGATGAAATTAAAGAAATCTTTAGTGCATTGGATGCATTTGAAGTATTTTTAAATGTAAATTCCTTTCTTGCCTTAACAAGATAGTAGTGACAGGAACAAACTAACAATGGCCTTATATGTGCATATTATCATTTATGCATATTGTACCAAAAGCATTGCCTACTATCCTTAGAAAAGCCCCACAGACTAATCTGTAGTTTGCCTTGACTGCTGCTTGGACTCTGTTTTAGCCTATTGATAGCATGCTGCTCCCACTATGCCATATTACTGTAGTCCAGTTCATTCAATCCAATTCATATTTCTTGAATGTTCAGGCCCCAATACCCCATAGCTTACTTTACTCCATCTACTCCCACTACTGAAATGGATCCTCTGTCAGCCTTTCTTCGCTCATCCCCTGGATCTGGTTGACTTGGGGAGACCAGTATGGGGTCTGATAATCTATTAGGGATGGGTTTTCAGCACATCATGCTTCATCAGGTTGAATATTCAAGAGGAGAGACACTGGTCATTTTCATTGTGGGTTAGAATGGAGAGAACTTTGAGGATGTAGAGCATTTTAAATACCAAGAAATGTAAATGACAGCGAATGGAATCGTAGGAGCTGAAATGACCCATAGGGTGGGTGAGGAGCCATAGTTCCTGGGCACATTGAGGTGTTTCTTTGGAAAGAGGTCACTACTTTTGAGGGCAGTGGTAGGGATGTTTGATGGGATAGTAGTTCCAATGGTGTTTTATGGATATGAGGTGTTTGCCTTGGATGAAAAAGTACAGAGGGTGAATATGTTGGAAATGAAATGTTTCGGGATGATTTGGTTAGAAAAGGGTTGATCGAGTAAGAAATAATTGGATGAGAGAGAGGTGTGGGAGGAAGAATAGTACTTATGAGAGCAAAGAGTGTTGTTGAAATGGCTTGTACATATGGAGAGAATGAGTGAGGAAAGATTGACAAAGAGGATATATGTGTCAGAGTTGGAGGGAACAAGAAGTAGACCAAATTGGAGGTGGAAGGATGGAGTGAAAAAGATTTTAAGGGATCAGGGCCTGAACATGGAGGAGGATGAAAGGCTTGCAAGGAATAGAGTGAATTGGAATGATGTGGTATACCGGGGTCGACTTGCTGTCAGTGGACTGGACCAGGGCATGTGAAGCGTCTGGGGTAAACCATGGAAAGGTC
>JAUUDZ010441909.1:0-13094 GCA_032361705.1 Panulirus versicolor
TTCCCGTTACAGTCTTGATATACAGACCATATCTCCCGTTACTGTCTCAGTAGACAGGAAATTACCGTCATGATTAGACGATAGAAGAATAGGATCTTTCCGAAGTATAGATCATTCTTTTCAAGCGTGTCTGCTAATCTTGAAGTGAGCAGAGGAACGAGAGGATCGAACCCTCCCTTCACGGGCCATGAACATAGTGAGAATGTATCAAATGATTTATAGATTATCCTTCAAAACCTAAAGAAAGCGTTATAAAGATTCGCTTTTATTCTCGTTTTTTTTTTCTGTTGGTAGTTCAATTTTAACGCTAGTGGGGGGGGGGGGGGGCTCTTGGGTCTGGCTTAACGACCCTGGTCGTTGATGGACCCTAAATGCCCAAACGACCGGGTCGATCGTTTGCAGACAAAGACTTTCCCTAGGCCCAATAAGGTCGATTGGGTGCGTTCGATGCAGTGAAGTCACGACCCTGTTCAGGATTTTGATTATGGTGTCTTGCTTGTCTGGAAACGTTCGATAGATCGTTAATTATCCGCTGGATATCATTAACAAGTTAAATAGCCCAATGCCATTAACAAAATATGATGATACATTCCCTATTTTTCTCTATAAAGTATCCATTGTTTTTTTTTCCCTAAGTAGGAGAAAAAAACTATTTGATTTTCTCGTAATCATGCATAAGTTCTTCATATTTTCTCTATTAAGTAACCATTATTTTTTTCCCCTAATTAAGGGGAAATAAAAAACCTATTTAACTTTCCTCATTATCATGTATGAATTGTATAAAGTAACCATTATCTTTTCCCTAAGTGAGGGGAAATAAAAGAACCTATTTACCTTTCCTCATTATCATGTATGAATTGTCAGATATTTTCACCTTGATAGAAATAACTACGTGAGGTGTATTTTTCTATATTTCCCCCGTCAATGATAACTTTCATATTAACTAATCTTTATCTCTTTTCAAAGCTTATTATAAGCTTTGCCGAATACAGACCAAGACTCGCAACATTATAGAAGACGAAGCTTATGGTATTTCTCAATGACTTCTCTCTTCATTTTACTTTTTCACGCCAAAATGCACACACACACACACACACACATACACACACACACGCCATCGAAATTCTCCTTCACGATATGTCTTTTCAACGCTAAAATGCACCTGGCACTTATGACCGTCACGGGAATGAGTCACAGCGGTACAACGGTCTGACGACGTCCAGTGACTGTGTCCTGGCAGGCTGAAGGTTTGGACGAACCTCTGACACCAGAGTCAGTGTGGGTTAGGATAATTAACACCGCGCGCGTGCGCATGGTCTCGCCTGGTGTGAAATAAGGATTTAACGCAAGCCTTCACAAGTATGCTTGATATGAATCACAAACTGTTGGTATGTGCGTGTATATATATATTATACTATTTGCTATTTCCCGCGTTAGCGAGGTAGCGTTAAGAACAGAGGACTGAGCCTTTGAGGGAATATCCTCGCTTGGCCCTCCTTTGCTGTTCCTATGACCTCTATGTTTCTTATGTTCTCTGCTTTGAGGAAGAACTTCGATAAGACCCCAAGAAGCTGTTGTGTCTAACATCGAAAGCACCCAATAATCTGTTGCATTCTGCATCGAAAAGTGTATTCTATTGCGTTTTGAATCGAAAAAATCCAATAGCCTTTTACTTCTGCATCTTAAGGTATAATCTACTGCACTTTGCATCGAAAAGATCCAATAGGCTGTTGTTTCTATGCAATTTGCTTTTTTTTTCTTACATATACAAATTCTCAGCCGAGCTAAAGCCATTCCATTCCCATGACGTAGCAATCGAAGAATTGAGAAATCTACTCACGACATGGCGACAGAACACCCGGGAACCATTTGTAAAACATTTCAGCATCGCAGCCTATATTCAGCCTCTCGACGAAAGGGGGAAAAAAAAGAGAAGGCCATTACTTCATCCTACATTGGCGGCGGAGGGAGTGACCGAGAGAGAGAGAGAGAGAGAGAGAGAGAGAGAGAGAGAGAGAGAGAGAGAGAGAGAGAGAGAGAGAGAGGAGTACACATTCAGAAACTGAGTTAGAGGAACAAGCGAATGGTTCCTCAGGTGTTGCTGTTGGAAGGATCTAATTTACGTGTATAATTTGCCAGGATGAATGATACCGCCCTTAAGTCTCCTGCTGAATACTTCCTCTGCCATACACTTGAGCAATTTGCCAACCTTTGCCATAGAGTTTGTCTCCTGTACTGTTCTTTTGATGTGTGACTCTGGCGACAGGTTAGGACGATATCAACTCCCAAGTTCCTCACACACACAGGTCGTTTGAAACACCAATCTTCTACTTTATCTCTGTGAACACTCCTTGCAATGATCTTAAATTAAATGTATCATTAAAACTAATTTCGTATTGTAATGAATCAATTTTGTTGATATCACTGGGCAACACGGTGGATGCATTTAGCAATCCTTAAAAAGGATGTAATGTTAGCCTGTGTCCTCACCATATCAGGTATCTGATAGCCTCACCATATCAGTTATCATCTCATGTAGGCAATAAGGTTTATAGCAAATATCTATTGAACGTATTTACATGTTCATTTCCTTAGTTAGGAATGTATCGCATTATTGTCTAATTGTTTGTAATAAATCTATAGATAATCTAGAACTACAAGATCTTAGTTCAGCTTTGTTGTCCCAGTGTATACGTCGTATCCAGGTCATCAAACATCACATAAACAAGGATGTCATAATCGTTACATAACTCCTGCAGGTTCGGGAGGGCCTCTACTGCACGCAGGAAATGATGGAATCCCGTAGGGCGAGAAGCTCCTGGAGGAGACGCTGCTACATTCCGTCTCCTGACGACGGTACAGCCTTGCCGAAGGTGACTCCTCGTGCACGTAGTCCTTAACACCTGAAGGAGATTATAGTTGGGTTGACACCGGCAGGCGCTTCAGCCCAACCGAGATATGTTTTTCCACCTTCTGTCATGGTTTCTGCCAGCCGTACGAAAAACGAGTACACCTTCCCCATCTACTGAGCGAATCACGCAACATTTGGGAAGACTCAAATCACGGAACGAATCACACAGCATCTACAAGTAGTCGAACCACATAACTAATTACACATCATCTACATAGAACTGAATCACTCACCGAATCCCACAACAAACAGTTGAATCATTGACCGAATCCCACGCCAAACAAGCCACGCCCCCCCCCACCCCCCCATACTCGAATACTTTTCCGGTGCACTGAAGCAGAGGTCGACCTGTGATCCGACCTAAACAAGGCCTAGAGGAAGGAGTCATCCGATGCGGTCACCTACCAGGTCGGAAGCTCATCCAGTCTAGGAGACCCAGGCAGGTCCTGGTCGAACTCTCATGCCGACCAGCCAGTACAGTATTCTTCGAACACTTTTGCGATCCAGCTAAGCAATACCGGTCGAACACTGAGTCGAACCAGCTGATCGCCAGGCGAACGCTGACGCGATCCAATGAAACACCATCGGTCAGACACTAATCCGAGCTAAAGAAACACTGATCGAACACTGATCCGAATTAGCAAAACACTGGTCGTACATCTATCCGAACCAGCGAGACAACGGTCGAACATTGACCCTGAACCGAACCAGACAAGCACTGGTCAGTGCGGTGGGTCACGTTCCTCGTCCCTGCTTCAAGCGGCGCTTGTAACCTGGCTGATCGTCAACTGTTTTTATGTCGGTCTCGTCCCAGGAAGTCCGAGGTATGGGGTAATTACCAGGGTATTAAGTCTTCATGTGCGAGCGAGCCGTCAGGTGGGTGCGTGGGGCCAGCAACATTAGAAGAGCTAGTTAGGGCTATGCATCAAGGAGCAAAGTGTCGGTGGGAGGATGATGGTTGCATGCTTGGCGTGGGGAGGTGTGTGAGAGTGGCAGACCTGGTGATGAAGATGTGGGCTTCACGTATTATTATGGTGGTGATGGGGTAGGAGGGTATGTGTGGTGGAGGAAGGAGGGTATGTGTGGTGGAGGTAGGAGGGTATGTGTGGTGGAGGGAGGAGGGTATGTGTGGTGGAAGGAGGAGGATATGTGTGGTGGAGGTAGGACGGTATGTGTGGAGGAGGGAGGAGGGGAGGGTGTGGGTATAGTGGTACAAGCATGATAGATTATTGTGGTATGATGTTGGATCATGATAATAGGGATATAGAGGTAAAATCATGGAGATGGTTGTATGGTGGTGATTATGTGTGGTCGGTGGGTATATTGGTGAGGTCATGGTATAAGGGTATGGTAGTGGTTGCATGGTAGCGAGTGATGGTAGTGAAGGTATGGTGTGAGGGTAATGAAGTATGGTGATGGAATGTATAGTGAATGATCAAGGTATGCAGTGTACCCACATTCATTAATCAGTTTCCTAACTCATCATTTAAGGTTATCGTGCACTTGTTTGTCACTTCGCTTATCTAATCATTCTTCTGACTGTTAGTTCAACGAAAATGGCAGTAATGAAACTTATTTTGTCATTAGGCACACACAAACATTCTAAAGAAAGATATACATAACTTTGTGCATTGTATGTGTTTTGATGTAAGGTAATAATTGCGACAAAATGTCTCTTAGTTGTTGAGAGTCAATGAGCCTAACAACACACGAATGAAGCTGATGTTCTGTTTACCATAGAATGAAAATATCGATCAATGATGTGACGGAGAAAAGCTATAGAAGTACTTACTGGTGGTATATAGCAGAGAAAAGATGTAGAACTATCTAATGAAGGCGTGTGACAGAGTAGAGCTGTAGGAATCGACGGTATGTAACAGGGGAAAGCTATAGGACTATCTATCGATGGTATGTGACAGCTAAAAACTATAGCACTATCTATCAGTGATATGTGACATTAAAGCTACAGAATTATCTATCGATGGTATGTGACAGGGAGGCTCTGGGGTCTGCTGTTCCCGCGAGACATGGCCCCACATTATTTGTATTGCTTCCGGTTTTTGAGATATAATGGAGGTTGATTGTCCTTATTATAAATCGATTACTGTTGAGGATGACTCAAAAAAGTATGATTGCTGAGTTTTAAAACAGTCATTACTATAGATGCAACATTATTTATATATCAGTTGTCTTTATAGATCCAGTTTTTACAATCTTTGTAACTAAAGGTTCAAGTATATTGTTAATGTAAACATTCAAAGATTGTCGTATCGTTGTCTTTGAGAACCGAAACAAATTTGAATTATAAACTTTGAATGACTTAAGTGTTGTAAGTTTGAGAACCCGAAGATGAACAGGTAATGAATGACCTCAGAACATATTGAGAATTGTTCCTCTTGATCTGCCACATCTTCTCGCTCCCAGGGTTTAACATTCTCCTGGATTTCCACTTGGGATCTTTATAGTTGTAATTAACAGGTTGAGAGTTTCAACAGAGATCAGGTCGGTGTCTGTGAACATGAACACAAGTGAATACATCGTTGCTTCCACTGCAGATACCAAGTGCCCCAAGATGGTTTGCTTGAAGTCTGTTGATTAATTTACTTTTATGTGTCTTTGACTGTATGAATCTGTTTCACACGAAGGTTGCCAAAATATGCCAAGGTAATTTACAATAAGCCTTGAAATGATATAAAAAGTTTTTATGAGAGGATGAATCATGCTTAGGAATAAAGGAAAAAAACCCAATCCTCAGAAGAAAAACAAATACCGAATAGTATTGAAATCTAATCTGTTCAATATGAATATGATTTCACCAGGATGACATGTTTGCTATACCTCGTTGCTCATTTATCAAACTTCTGGAACGTTTTATTAGTATCAAACACCAGGTCTTCACCAACACGTGTGACCAGCTTCACAATAGTTTCGAAAAGATTTCTAAAAGAAAGTCCCAAGATGAAATACAGACCAGAGTTACTAATGATATGATACAACTAATTCGTTAGTGATATCTATGAAATCGGAAACTTTGTCTCGAAACCTTTTTATTCTTCAAAGTCTGAGGGAACTTTTAACACTCTGAAGAAATGATAAAGGTTCGGTCTGTTCTTCCTTGTGGGATGGACTATTTGAAGATAGAGAAGAAATTGATTCGTGTTGGTTGTTTCTGTGTGCGAATCTATCGTTAATCTTCTTGTGTGGAAAGAATTAGGTTCACAAACTCGTTAAAACAATTGTACAGAAAAATTCCCTTACCAACCCACCCGTCTACAAATGCCCATACACGCACATACTTACGAGCATACATATTCATAACATACACATGCAAATATATACAGGCACAAACATACTCTTAAATCACAACACAAAAACACAACTGCATATCCAGAAGCACACATACACAAACACAGATACTCACATGCATACTTACGTGCATGCAAACATACGCTAATGCAGGTAAAAACACAGACACCCATACATGCACATACAAACACATGCGCATGCACACACTCACACACACACACACACACACACACACACACACACACACACACACAACGCAAACACAGACACATACCCAACATTCCTGATACAGCTTCCAGACGAGGCATTACCATCTCTTCACCATTGTTTTCCAGCAGCTTGTACTGGACGACTCCAGGTACCCTGATGACATGTAGTCTGTGTAGGTAAAGATTTGCAGTCTAGCACCATCCCAGGTGACGTTGTCTACACTTCCATCTGACCAAGTGGCGTTTACTTGGTAAACCCACATATAAGGACGGCATCGTGGTCGGATCCGATCAGAAGACTTTGGAAGTCGACTCCACAAATCACTCTTGATGTTCACAGTCATTTGTTGATTACTGGGTTTATTGGTACGTAACCCGATATATGTTATTTCCTCTGTTTGTTTTGACTAGGTACCTGCTACCCATCATTAAGCTACTGGAAGCGACCAGAGAGGTACCGGCTGCCGACCAGTCAGCTACCTGGAACACATCATTTAGCGACCAGATGCCCTCACAACCCCCTTATCTTGTCCCGTCCACGTACCTGCCGGGCCTCCTTCAACTCACCTATCTACTCCCCACCAACTTCTCCAGGATCCGTGTAACAGGTCATCTACCAGGTCCTTCAATAGTAATGTTACAGGTCTTCTAAATGCATGGAACACACGGTAAATCATGATTGATTACAGGATTATGAACTCTGCCTTCAAGGAGGAATAAATGTATGATAATTTATGAATGCTAACGAAATAAGAGAATTAAACATAAACTACTAGGATGAAAAAAAGAAATAAAAATATTAAAGAAACATTTCAATCAAATTTACAAAGGTTCTGTGAAATGATATCATAATGGCATCAAAGAATGTGTTCGAGATCCTAATACAGAGAACGAGAGAATTCCTTGTCATATTACCCTAAGAAAGAGAACCTTACAAGGAGTGAGCACTGAAACACAGGATACTAGACAAATGGTTGCGGTACATGTGGTAAGCGCTACGCGCTAGCCCTGTCTGGCAAAATTTGTCGTAGGCACTGGTAGGTACTTGGGTACTGGTAGTGGTTGGTACACTCTCTCTCTCTCTCTCTCTCTCTCTCTCTCTCTCTCTCTCTCTCTCTCTCTCTCTCTCTCTCTCACATGTCCCCTACACCACTAGAACAATTGACCTCCAGTCAGTTGGGTCTGTAAACCACACGCAACTCACCTTTAATTAAAGGCTGGATGTAATTTGCATACAGTGATGGCTAAAGACATGAAGAAGAGTCGCCAGTGTGTCTGGCCTTCAACCAGTCTACCAATCAACTATCTGGTTCTTAACAGTCATCTGTCTAATTTCTCAGAATTACCAGTCTAACAGTTTATCAAATGAACTCTACCAGTCTACCAGTTTACTGTCTGGCCTCTACCAGTCTACCAGTTTACTGTCTGGCCTCTACCAGTCTACCAGTTTGCATTCTGACCTCTAACACTTTTCCATCTTACTGTTCAGCTTTTGCCAATTTCCTGTTTACTGTCAAGTTTATAATTGTCAGTTTAGTGTTTGAAATCTGTCTACTTGCTGTCTTAGCTCTTCATATCTACCAGTCTACTGTCTAACTTCACCTACTTTAAAAGTCTACTCCTGGACATCTATCCCTAATTACCTGGCCTATAACAGTCATATGATCTACTGTGTGACCTCTGCTTGTCTACTGTCTATTGTCTGATCTTTAAGACTTGTACACAAAAAGGATTTATATTCTTCCACTCTATAATTCTGATGTCTACCAATTTAATTTTGATTTCTACCAGTTTAGGATAGTCTGATCCCCGTCAGCCTACCAGTCTTCAACCTACAAGGCCGTTCACCAGTGTGGTCTGACTACTGGAACTTAGATCGACGGATCTGCTCCTCAGACCAGACCACTCTTGCTACCGTTCCTAGACATCAGTCTGCATAACCTTCGTCCACAAGCCACTCAGTCATGGATAGTATCTCTTTCCACAATCTGTCCGCTGCTTCATGTGTACTACTGATCTCTTACTTTCTATCTGTCATTTGCCTTTCCTGCAAGTTTCTCCCAACGTATTCGATGCGTAATTTCTCTTATCCTAGCCATCATATTTCTCTTACATAACTCTGATCCCTCACCTCCCTCCAATCTCTTTTCTTCTGTAAGTCTGTAATCTCATTTTCAACGAAACATTTCTCTGTACAGTCCTCTCCCGACGCATCCTATTAGTTATATCTCCTCACAAGCCTCTCCTGTTGTTATCTACCGTTCATGTTTATCTTATACAAGTCTCTCTTCTCTTATCCTACTGGTCACCTCACCCCCCACCGGCCTGTGCACAAGGGTAAAACCCAGTCACTTCACTAATCCCTCTCACACCGACTGGCTGTTCAAACTATTCCTACAACCATCCGTTACACTTAGACTATCTTGATGCACATAATACTACATGACCCTTTAACTAGCCGCCCACCATTCTCTCCCTCTCCTCTCTCCCTGTCTCCCTCTCCTCTCCCTCTCTTACTCTCCAAACACTAGCAGGACAAACACCCATTTTCCATCACCGTGTCACCCTATTTCACGAATTTCTCCATTGTAAACTAAACCCCAGATAACAATTACGTCTCGGCTCCCTATTACAACCTTTACCCCAGGAAAAAAAAGCAAAATTGATAACAACAACAACATTTCTAATTTAATGCATCATAATAACATCAGCTTATCAAAAGAATATCGAGTTATGATTGTACTATTTGTTAATTTGTAAACGAATTACGGCCAAACAACACGAGCAACACATAGCCGTCATGAAAACGTCCGCTTCGTTCTAAGTGGGCAGAGAACAAGAGGTCCCTGGGCTGTGATTGGCTAGCGAAGACCCACTCGTAACACGCTAGAGACTACAATCTAAGCCCTCATTGGCTGTGATGTGGGGGTCTTTTGTTTACATTAATACCTTTATGAGCCAATCAGAGAAAAGATGGCCTTCCTCTACGTATTATCCTGCAGAGTTACAGACCAATTATTAGTGTGGTTAAAGGAATAGATGGTTTATGAAGGACAGAGACCTGGGCCACCCCATCACCATACAGGGAGCCACCTTTCCCATCAGTATGCAAGGATCTACCTTTCCCACTATCATACAGGATCTCCCTTTCCCATTAGTATGTAGGGAGTCTCCCTTTCCATCACCATGAAAGGATCTCTATCCAATCACCATCACGCACTCACCTCTCTCCCATCAACACGCAACACCACACCCACACGTCCACTACATACACATACGTACATAGTAATCACATACATACACCTCTGTGCCTACACATGCCTCTTACGTACATCACTGCCACATTCACCACACATACTCATGCATCAGCATACAGACACACACACACACACACACACACACACAACACACACACACACACACACACATGGTTACTGCAGATAGGATGCAGAAATTAAAAAAGCGGTATGATAATCGAAAAAGTTCAAGAGCTGTGCCTTAAGTAGAAAACTGCTTCCTATGTAGTACGAACAGGTCGTCGTATACCACCACCACACCACCACACAACCATTCTCCCTGCCACACATATGACCTCTACAAGCCTCCGCTCGCCCTACCTCCTCCTTGGCTCTAATCCTAATTCGCCTGTTTTGCTTGTGGTCTTGAAACCTAACTTTTCCGTTGTCCTTGGACGTCTGCCTTGGTCCAGTCCTCCCCTGTGAATGGAAACCGTCCTGGATCCTCCATCCATCGTCCCATCGCCCAACAGTTCCATCATCCGAAAAGGTTTCGAACTCCTCGTTCGCTCTCGCGGTTCAGTGGATCCTGGTGATCTCACCCACGTGACTCACCTTTGGTCTTCCTTCCTTAGGGACACGAGTGAATCTTTGATCGTGGTCTTCGGCACCTCTGTAGCATTGGCGAAGTGTGGCATGACGTCTGCTTACCAAATTCCCTCTTCGTTTGGCTTTTCCACGTCTCACTCTCCTGTACTTCATAGTTTTCTCGTCGTCGCTTCACTGCTGTACTCGTTGATGGGACTCCTCCTCCATCTCATAATATCAACAGTGGCGTCCCCCAAGGGTCTGGCATAGCGCCCACTCTCTTTCTCCTCTCCATGAACGGTTCGAGTCTTCACCGTCTCAACCTCTTCACACTGACTCGGACAGTTCCACTGTGCGTTCAGGTGTGTGCGTGTGTCGCAGCCTTAAGACATGAACCTGCGGCACGCGACCAGCTGCTTCATCTCAGTTTCCGTATGTCGACCAGTCACACGAGGAATGACCGTTTGATACCTCCTTCCCTCCTCGTGCAAACCGATATTGTCTTCCTCCAGTTCTTCCCTCCTCCTATGATAACTTTTCCCTTCTCAAGAACAGTTTTTATGACAACCACATTACCGAAAATCAACCTCAGTTGTATTTTCTTTTTCGACTGACCCAATAGTTCGCCTTGTCAACCGGTTGTCGGCTACTATGCGAAAGACACACCCCAAACAGACAGAGAGACAAACAGACAGACAGGCAGACAGACAGATAGATACACTCACAAGCCACACCGGGTTATGCAGAGTATAGAGAGAACCTTTTGGGCTTCACCAACTGCTCAACTTAGCTCTTGTATAGTAACTCCTACAGCAGGACGGTACGACCCCTCAGCACGACGGTACGACCCCTCAGCACGTTATGACAGCTGGTAACGATGGTACTACCCTTAGGTATGATGAATGGTCTTTTGACTTGATCCTTACGAGTCAGGTCAAAGAGCAGGCCCATCATGGTCAAGGGTCGTGCACAAGAGTCGTGCGCTCGACTGTTGACAAGCCTTTCCTCCGTTTTTTTATGGCTAAGAATTGCTTAGGTCTTTGTTTTTCTTAAAAACTTTTGAAGAGTTTCAGGAACTTGAGGAATTCGTCAAAACTCCTTAAAGTACTGTCTTTATTCTCTTGATAGTTTTGAACTTTTTCATACAGCGACCAACAGGACAGGCATAAACATGCACCAATCAAATGCCATCTCGGGCGAAAAGAAAAAAGTATGAAGAAAAGAATGGAAAAATTAATCATGGCCCCACAGGTGTGTGTAGACCTGACTGGAAAAGGTTATAGACAGACTGGAAGAAGAAGACAAAAGGAAGAGAATTCTACAACTTTGCTGTTCAAGGAAAGACTGACGTACTGTATCGGTCATTCCTCTTGTGTTCATCTCCCACACAAAAACTATTGGAAGCAGCAGCCAGACGAGTGTCGTATGTCTGTGAGCCTGTGTCTGTTTGTGTGTCTACATGATGTGCTTGCACGTCTGTCCGCATGATGTGTCTGCATGTCTGTCTGCATGTCTGTTCCTCAGATGTTGGCGTGATACATTAAAAGCCACTCTTGCAGGTGTCTTGCAGTCTCATGACGGACGACTTGTACAAACATTGCTAATGGACTCTGATCGTACATTTGGCAGTGTTGTTTTTGGTCAGTCCGCTAGGGTGTCCGCGCTGCCAGTTGTCTTCTTCATAACTTTCATACGTTTCTTGGAGTCAAGAGTCATGTGAGATCTCAGAATCATCTTGAACACCTGAAGAAGGTGGTCAAGTTTTTCGATTGGAGGTTAAGACAACGTTGACGGCATTAATGACCCTGGCAGTTGACGGCATTAACGATCTTGGCAGTTGACGGCATGAACGATCTTGGCAGTTGACGGCATTAAAGACAAAACAACAGGTGACCCAACACGTAGTCATGGAGGCGGGCAACACGGTCGGTGGTACACCATGATGGGCCGTAGCTCGTGCTGGACTGCAGGATGAGACGTGTGCCTTCGTCTGTTGCTTCAGTTCAGAGAAATGTTGAACATACACGAATCATCTCAAGTACTTTTCAACCTGATCTACACCCTGTTAGTGGACAAGTTACCAGTAAAGCAGAGAGAGAGAGAGAGAGAGAGAGAGAGAGAGAGAGAGAGCTGGTTGATTCATCTGTTCTCAGAATATACAAGAAACATAGATGCAGTTCTGGTGTGTATGGTCTGAGCACCATGATGAACACCTGAGGGAGATGCTCACGTTATTCTTACCTCCGGCGGCTCCAAAATGACGCTGTCAGCCTTAATGACCGTATCAGTCGATAGACCTAAAGCCGAGATAACCAACCAACTGGAAAATAGCTGGAAGGTCAACGTGTGAGATCAGAAATTTCTATTCTTTTTTTCCAGAGTCTAATTAAGTGAAGGATCATACCCAAGGTGACTCGGACAGGGTGATGAGGAGTAGTGTGAGGATGAAGATGGAAGTAGGGTGAAGATGATGAAGAGAGTGAGAGTGGTAATAGGGTGATGATGTTGTGAGGACAGGATAAGTATGAGGTTTAGGAGGGATAGGGTGAAAGTTAGGATAGGGTGAAGCTAGAGATAGGGTGAGAGCGGCTGGTGATAGTGTGAAAACACTGGTTATGGTAAAGTAGAGGGAATAAAGCGATAGGGTTAAGCTGAAACATGGTGATGATGATGATGATGATGATGATGATGATGATGATGATGATGATGATGATGATGCTAGGGTGTCTGTAAGAGTAGAGTGAACAGGTAAGGTCAGGATGATGCTAGTGTGAGGTCAGACAGGGTGACGGGGAGAGGATGACCCGAGTCTGATGTCAGAAGGTCAGAGGGATAAAGAAGTGC
>JAUUDZ010441920.1:0-13093 GCA_032361705.1 Panulirus versicolor
GATGGCTACAAATACATTTTAAGAGGCCACCAAGACGCTAATATAGAACAATATTTCAACACTTGAAGAAATCCCAGAGCGAGAGACGTAAATAGAAGTCAAGCAGGAGATGCGGACTGGTGGAGGAACAAGCTCAGAGGTAAATGAGACTGCCATCTGATAATTCCAGGAACTATAAACATAAGAATGAGAAGTGCAGGCACCTTAGTGTATTGTGGATGGGTTCCCTAGTCTCTTGACACCATTTTTTTCCCCTTTTACTGAAAATTACTAGAAGCAAGCCCCCAAGAGGGTAACGCTTCGTACCCGTAAGCACAAATAGGTAATAACATAAACATTTCTCTTTCTCCATGCATCAGCACCCATGCTCCCACACACCCGCCTGCCTGCACACACCCCTGCACATGCATCATCACCTACACTTACCCATTCTCACACACGCCTCTACTCGTACTTAATCACCCACACCCACCGGCTCTCACACACGCCCCTGCACATGCATCCTCACCTACACCTTCCCATTCTCACACACTCCTCCAACTCGTACATTATCACTCACACCTACCTTCTCTCACACACTCCCCTGCCCATTCATCATCACCCACACTCACCCACTTCCACACACTCCTCTGCTCGTACATCATCATCCACGCTCACACCTAACCTCAAGTCTGCACACCTCACGTGCACTCACCCACCCGGTACCCAATAACCCGCCCGCATGTGGTCATAGAACACCCGTGCGGCCGACCCTACGCGCACGTTCAGCAACACCGATGTTCTCACACGACCGTACACACCCACACGACAGTGCACTTAGTCTGCACTGTTCCCGCACACCCATTTGGACATTTCCGCACGTGTACACCCATTGGTCTACATGTTCGCTCTTCCTGATACCAGTCTACATGGAGGATAATCTTGTACTTTTACTTAAGGTATTGTTCTCTCCCACGTCCGGTCATGATAATAGATAGTAGCTTAAGACTTATGCACATTATTGTTATTATTTTCATTATTATTATCATTATTATCTCGCTGTCGAAACTTTGTCTGAAAAATAAAGAATATTCGCTGTAGAACTGTTCACCGTTTGATCGTGCCATTCGATCCACGCAGGAAAATAGAATATTTTCGTGGCTGGTGTTGTGCGTTGGTGTTCCTTAAGGGGAACATCTGCCTCCCGGCTCACGTTAGCATTATAGTTAGGACCCACAATAATAAGACCTGGTACAATAATTAATGTTGCTATTGGTGATTATCATGCCACTTGAAAGTCTCTCGCCAACAGCTGGGTCTCCGCGAATCCTCTTAATATTATTATTTTTTTTTTTTTTTTGTTGGTGGAAATGAAGATTAGGTCTGAGCCTTTGCGAAGCAGAAAGAGACATTTACACCTCCAGGATCCACAGCTCGGCTGCACCAGGAATATATAGTTATCTTACACATGTTGTCTTTATCCACCTCCTCGCCAAGGGTAACATTTACCTCCAGGTTTTGTGACCTGTTGCGTCGTGGAGGAGAGTTTCGTCACCAGTTGCTGCCGTAGTTGTGGCTGTACCCTTTTGTCCTTCGAACTGCACGTGAGATGTTGACGTTGAAGCTGGTCACTGGATGTGTGTATGTAGTGGGGCATCTGCCCTGTTCTTCACCGTACAAAATATGATTCTTTAAGATGGTTGGACGGCATCTTGAGCATGACCTGGCCTTTGACCTGGCCCCTATGGGTCAGGTCAAAGGCCAGCTCATTATAGCCAAGGTTCACATCATCGTGATCAAGGCTCGCATCGCCGTGCTGAAGGGAGGTAAAGGACAGACAAGATGCCTCCATCGCGATATTGATCCTTAATGGGAAATATGGAAGAAATATTGTAAATCTTGTTCGACGATACTTTTTCCAACCTTAACGAGGAACGTCAATATTATACATGATAAACTCCCACCGTCGTTTGCCTCAGTGATGGAAGTATTCATTCACTGCGCTGAAGAATGGATTGAATGACTCACTCGATGAGTCAGGTGTTGTTTGGAGAACTCGGCTAATCAGAGAGTTAATAAATCAATGGAATGGCCAACTGGTACCCCAATCTGAAATTCTGATGATATTAGGCTCTGTCTATATGTTGAGTGCGTACAGGATAATGCTGCTTAATGATTCCACGAGCCGTGTATGACTATTTAATCTGACGTATCCCGGGCCATGATGTTCTTGCTGCACGCTACACATTAATTAACTTTTGGTGTTAATTATTTATGTGATCTCTCCAGAGGCCCCGTGCCATTCTGTATTGACTTAACTGTTTTGGGTAAATGTTGCTTTGGTGCAGCATTGATTGGTAGGTAGGCACTGTATTGTCTGCATATGATGCCTGTGTAAAGCAGTTAATCGAAGTTGGCTGAAACTGAATGAATATATTTTTCACTTATTTTATGAAGTTATTCTATACTGCCTGATTCCACGGACGCTTAAGCTGACATAAAAGGATGTTTTTGGAGCATGTTATTTCAGGATTGTATAATCTCAGATTATCTTTAAAAGCTCCAGGTTACCAGGTGTTGAGGGTAGGAACCCCTGCCTCACCCCAGCTAAGCCCTCCAGGGGTCCAGAAGGGTTCATAATTCTATTAAGTCTGTATGTACACTATGAATATCTCTGTAATCTGTCAGATGTCTGTTGACACTATGTTTTCTTCACATATGTAAGGGAATATGTAAAGCTGAGAACGTATTTCTTTGGTCTGTAGAGATACATGATCCGGGATACGTCGCGGCTTCTCCTAACTGGTAGTCGAAATTGACGCCATGAACAATGGTGGTCATTGTTCATATATTTTTACAAGTTTGGTGACAGGTTACAGGGAGGGTTTCACGTCAATGGGAGGAGTAAGGTCAGCCTCTTGACCCTCTCGGTGAGACACTTGGCCTTTGATCTGGGCCAAGGGGGATTAGATCCATTAAAAGTTGACCTCGTTACGGGTTCGTAAGTCTTATGTTTTTTTGTTTATGCTGTGTATCTTTGAATAGGAATTGGGGGGGTTTCACGAGCTGGAGAGCTCTAGGAACTGGGGAGCTTTCGGTGCTGAAAAGCTTTATGAACCGGGGAGTGCTGTCTTGTTACACAACAGACACTTCTTAAAGAAATGCCATAGTTCTCCTAAGCTGCTACGTCTTATCGTTTTCATTAACGATACCATCTCAGATTTGCTCAGATTCAAAAAAGAAATATAACAGTCAGATGACATACTACGAAGAGACGTGGTTAGGACGCCATTTGGTAAACAAGTGACTGCCCGAATGGAGGTCGGTTGCGTTCAAGTCTGGCAACATGGGCGTAGCAAAGAATTTATTATGTGAACAAAAAAGGGAAATGTTTACAAATTTTATCAACAGTAAAGCTTTCCAATAGACCTTCACTAATATTGATATTATATTTTTTTGTATTTGATGATAGAAAATTCAGTGATATTTCTCGTGGTACAGGAGTTGAGAGTTAATAACTGAGATGGTATTACTCCAGTCAGTACAATGATCATAATTTTTAACATGATTAAACAAGGCATTTGATTCTTGTCCGGTTCTTATGTTACTTAAGCCTAACAGAAAGATCCTTACCAGTCTGCTTAACATAAAAATATGAAGTTTTACATGGAACTCCGTAAACATAGCCTGCAGAACCAAGGTGGTCTTCAAAATGGTTTACTGTCTTATTCCAAATGACGGTTTCCTTAATTTTTCCAACTGCAGACATTAAGCTAATTGGACAAAGATACTCAGGCAGCGATTTATTTCCTTTTTTATGAAGTTACATAAGCGAATTTCCTTTGCTCTGGAACTGTTGTCGTAGCAAGTGACACTGAAAAGAGCCGTCAGGGTTTCTACCTCTTTCACTGTCCTCTGATAAAACTTATCAGGGTATGCCGTTTTGTTTACTTTTATTCCATTTAGTGAGGATTTTATGTCTTCAACTTCTCTCTTACCATTAGAACTGGGTTCAGGACTTTAGTTGTGTCTTCACGTATTAATACTGATGCAAAAAAAAAAAAAAAAGAAAATGTATCTTTTCCACGGCTTCTTTATTTTGAACCAAGTCATCTTTTTTCATAAGTAACCAAATAATCTGGACAGTGACTTACTTCTGGCGTAATCATAAAACTCCTTACATATTTTTTTCAGCAATATACGCTTCATACAGACCTTTGCTTTGATGTATAAATCCCCTAGCTTCTCTGCATAACTTTACATAACTTCATCTGTCATGTTGGCCATTAGTGTTTTGTGTTTGCCATTAGTCTTTTGTTTCTCCTACGCGCTGTCTTGTTACACAACAGACACTTCTTAAAAGAAATGCCATAGTTCTCCTAAGCTACGTCTTATCGTTTTCATTAACGATACCATCTCAGATTTGCTTGTCGAGGGCAATGCGAAGATTATTAGAATTTGAAAGTTTAAAACTCAGATATATTTTTTTTTTTCGTGACCCTCATGTTGACCAGTACGGCCGGCAATGTTGAATGTTAAAAATAGTTTGTCAATGACCACTTGTATCACACTAGTTGTTCTTCATCTTTATACAATAGCGTTCTCGTATGATAGTCTTCGTGGAACGGTTTGTCGATGACCACTTGTATCACACTAGTTGTTCTTCATCTTCGTCCAGTAGCGTTCTCGTATGATAGAGTCTTCGTGGAACTGTTGGAGGAACGTAATATTAGATGCGTTCAGTGAGGCAGACTTTTGCCACGTTTTGTCCTCGTGTAAAGTAGCTGTCATACGAGGAATATTTTCTTGAGGCACTAACACCACTGGAAATAAGCAGCGTCTCCTTCTCGAGGGCAGAAAACGGGGAGTCTTAGGAATGAGGGATTCACGGTATTAATGACATTAATCTGATGAACTCGGCGTCCATATTCTCTGATTGATAATTGGATCTCCAGACAGTAATGACATCTGGACTAAAGAAATCAATTATCATTTCCTCGTGGGACGGTTGCCAGGCCGGACCTCTGAAAGGCTTAACCCCTGCCTCCTCGGAGGAGCACGACGGTACGGCCCTTGGTTATGGTGGCCTAGCCTCGCGACTTGAGCCTTAATGACAGCTCGTGCTCAAGAATCGTACCTCCGTGATCTCTTAGAGGTCTAGCAGTCCCCCAGCGTCCCTCGCTGAGAGAGATATCAGAGAATGTCTCGTCTCTTGTATCCGGTCTGTGGACAAGGGATTGGAGCGGTGCGCGCTTTCAGTGATCAAAGTAAATAGAGTTTATTTACCGAGTCAACACTCGCTTTTCCCTTAAGCCGGAGGTGTCATGTTGACGGGGGGAAACGCCGAGACAATGGGGGTAGAGGGAGCCAGAGGGCCGGGCGGGTCTTATATTTTAATAGCATAACGCCGAGGTTCATGGCCCAGCAAGGCAGTACGTAAAACACACACACACACACACACACACACACACACACACACACACACACACACACACACACACCTCTCCCGCGTTATTCCGCCGCTTGCAGAACAAGTGTTGGAGAGGGAGGAGAGCAAGCAGCCTCACCTGGCTTGATCACGAAAGGTATTGGCATTATGGAGTGACCAACTCGCGTTCAGCGGTCTTCACTGTGTTCCATCTCGTAGTGTGGCGTCGGCTCTGAAGGAGGCGATTGTATATAGTACCACTTCGTCGATCTGCCCTTTGTCATGTGGCACGGAACCTGCCCATCAGGTTCTCTTGGTCGTGTGGCACGGAACCTGCTCTGGCCTCGACCTCCCAGCCGGTTTCATGTCTGTGTAAACTCCCTTCAAATCCAGGTGTCGCCGGATGTTTCTTCTATAACCATCTTCCATCTAACAATCCGACAGCCTATTTGAGACAAGGGATGTTAACCTAGATATAGGATCAAGCGACACACTTGTAAGGGTAGTGGTCGTGGGTGAGCGAGTGCCGCTCTCGTCCAGACGGTTTCCAGGAGAACCGTTTCGAGACGATCCCTCGGGACGGGTCGGGGGCGCCGCTCCGCGCTACCAGCGGTGAATTGCGATCGTGGTGCACTGACTGCTGGCTTTGGCTGAGGACCCTGTCCATCTCCAGAAGCAGACATAGTGAGATGATTACGTTCATAAGAATGCTTTACTTGCTTATTGATTCTTTTATCTGAAGTTCATTTTTTGGGGGGGTTGATTTTGTCATCTACGTTTGACCACACTTGCCCACGAAAGCCGCGGAGAGTCTGCCAACTGATCCGGTCTGGCTATCGTAAATCTACCAATTTCCCTGTGTATTTCGCTGTGGCAGGACCCAGGCGGCGCCACCCGTCTCCCAGAAATACGAGCGTCAAGCTGTGTATCCTGCAGGGGCCGCGCGAGGCCACCACCTTCTCTGACCTTCATCACTGTTAGGCTGAGTCGAAAGTTTCGCAAGTTTCCAGAAATGGTCCTGGGAAAATGAATGATGGCAGTCATTTTTCTTTCCCTTTTATCACTTGTTATTATAACCTCCATCCACACGGGCGATTATACCTGGTAGGTGAGGGTGGATGGAACGTCTGCTTCTCTGTTTAGGTAACGTTGATTCAGGCACTGGGTCTGAGACCGTCTGTCTGTACGGTTCTGGTAACTTGGAAAAGATTTGCTCCCATAGGTTACTGTCATGACGGCTACAATTGCCTTGATTCCCTCGGCTCCAACCTCATCTCTTCCCTAACCCTCGATGATTTATCATTCTCTCTTCCCTTCTCGTCTTTCCTTTTTTGATTCCCTCCTCCGCTTTTCCAGTGTAGTAGTTGCCCGCCATACTGGTGGCAGTTTCAATTATGGATCTGTTCTTTTTTTTTCTGTTCTTGAATTTATCCGCCTCCGTCCCTAATCCTACGACATATCTTACATTCGCCCTTGTCTTACCCCGGGTCGTGTCCTCCCTCCCCTGACACTTGGTCTCCTCCAGGCTGTCCCTTAGGCCCGTCTTGCCCTGAACTTCCTCCTTGTCATAACCTCTGGTCTTGCCCCTCGTCTCTCGTTCTGGTTATGGCCTTGCCTTTTTGGTCGTGTCCTCGCCTTTGATCTTATCCCCTCCCTCCTGGTGTTGCCCTCATTCTGCTGGGTATACTCTCCCTTTGGCTAGTAGCTTCTCCCTTACTGCCTTGTCCTTGTATCCCTTTTTTTTTTTCTTTTCTATACCCTTCTGGTCTTAACCTTTACCTTGTATTTGGTAATGCTTTCGACCTGGTTTTCATCTCGTCCTTTTGGTCTCGCCCTCTCCTTTCAAGTCTTGTTCGTCCTTTTGGTCTTACCTCACCCTTTAGATCTTGCGCGTCCTTTTAGAGTTGCCCTTAACCTTCAGGTCTTGCTGGTCCTTTTGGTCTTGCCCTTGGCCTTCTTAATCTTCCTTTTGGTCTTGCTTTTGACCTTCAAGTCTTCCTGGTCTTTAGGCTTCAGCCTTGACCTTGAGGTCTGTCTTCTCTTTACACTTCGGGTTCGACCCTCACTCTCCTAATCTTGTCATAACCTCTTTTATCATATCCATTCCTCCGTGATCCATCCCTTACAGTCCATTCCATTACCCTCAAGTCTTGCTCCTAAAACTCACCACAACCTCGTCTTTACCACTTACACCCAGGTGTTTCCTCAGCCTCACACTTCCATCTCTCCCGCTCTCCTACTTTCTCCTACCACTGTACCCAGCCTTGTCCTTTCCCTCTCCCTCCCTGCGATCGTGTGGCTGGAGGTGTTGAGCATAGTAAGCAGGGAGCTCGTGTCCTGCCGAGTTTTATTGCCGGTCATCTATTAGAAATGTGTTGGTCTCTTGGCTTTTGTTTTCGGCAATTCCTTCATTGGCCCCGAGCGACTCGTCTGGATTCTTCAGGTTGCCATCACGACTTGGGATTTTACTGGTGGTCTGGAAGTTCTTCTGTTGCTGTTATTGCTTCTACTGTTGCTGCTGCTGTTATTGCTGCTGATGGTGTTGCCGTTGCTTCTGTTGGTGCCACTGTTACCGCTGTTGCTGTTGCTACTGCTGGTGTCGCTGCTTTGGTGCTGTTGCCACTGCTGATGCTAATGCTGGTGTTGCTACTGCTGGTGTTTCTGTTGTAGCTGGTGCTACGGATTTTGCTCCTGCTGGTGTCACTTATGCTGATGCCGCTGTTGCTACTGTTGTTATTGCCGGTGCTCATATGCTGTTACTGCTGCTGATGATGATGTTATTGCTGCTCCTGCTGTTGTTCCTATCGCTGCTTCTTCTGCAGCTGTTATTGATACTGTTGCTGTTGCTATTGATACTGTTGCTGTTGATGATGCCACTGTCTTTAATCCCACTGTTGTTGACTTGTCTGTTGGCCGTGGTGCGTCTTACTGTTCTGCTCCCGTTGCTTTCACGGCCGATTCTTCTGTTGGTGACTTTTCATCGTGTATCGCCACTGATGATGTTGCATCACTTGACGGCAGTGGTTAGTGTTGCTGCCGCTCTCAGGTCTGTTGGTGTCAGTGGAGAGTACTGGAGAATACACAGTGGCTGTCTGCTGAGGCTGTTGTCCAGGTTGGCCACATGTGGTAGTCCCCCTGTGGATGCAACTACGAGATATGGGACTAGTTTTCGGGAAGTCGCGGTATTCTGCTTTTTTTTCCTCATTTTGGCAATGTTGTGGTCTTTAACCCGACCCTTAAGGTTCAGGTTGAAGGTCAGGCCATCATGCCTAAGGATCGCAAACGTCGTGCCTGCTCAAGGGTCGTCCCGTCGTGCTAATTAGTCGTACCACCGTGCTCAAGTGGTTGATTCGGGAATGGCCTCCTTCCACATGCCAAGACCCGCGTGTCTGCCACACTGTCCGTGGTGGACCACTGTAATGAGATATGCAAGAAAGACAGCTGGGTTGTCGTGAGCTGCAGCCTGGTAAATCACTGGTCGTCTGTGAGTAAGTGGAGTAAAAGTGAAAGTGAAAATTTTAGAGTTAGTAAAGCTTGGTGAGATGTATGTCAAAAGGAGCAAGGAACCCGTGGTTGGTGGGGGTCAGGACAGGTTTAGAAAGGCAAGAAGGTGTTGTGTAAAGCAGAGTTTTGCACTTAAACAAGTTGTGGAGAAAGTTTCCTAGAGAGAGAGAGAGAGAGAGAGAGAGAGAGAGAGAGAGAGAGAGAGAGAGAGACTGTGCGGTGCTTGCTGCCTTTATGGATGTAGGAAGGGCATGTGATGTAGTGGATAGGAGAGCGCCATGGGAAGTTCTGGCCCGGTATGGGGTGCGTGGAAGACTTCTGACGGCTGTTAGGAACTTCTGTAGTGGGAGTAGTGCGTGTGTGAGAGTCAGTGGTGGTGTGAGGTGGGAGGGTTGAAGTAAGTGTTAGAATGTGTGTGTAGCATGTCTGGTGTCACCAGCAGTTATTTGTTTTTATAAACGATGCGTTGCTTGTGATGAGAGTGAGGTGGGGCGTTTATGGCACTGATTATACTTAACCATGAAGAAGAAGAATGGTTGTGGCTACAGTTGTTGTAGGAAACGTGATATTATTATGTTCGCCAAATCTGAGGAAGGACTGGATAAAATGTGAGGCCGTTCGATGACGTACGCAGGAGGAGGATGCAGAGAATGAATGCAGATAAAAGGAAGACTCTAATTTCTGTAAAGGAAAAGAAGTTGCGGATAAATCTTAGAATTTGGAGGGGAGTTTAGTCAGGATGGTGCCAGGAAAACTGATGTTCAGAGGACATTCATGCGACGGAAGAAAATTTGGTTCCCCCTAAGAGCTCAACTGAATGTGGGGGGGAAGGGAAAATAATTTGTTGAGTGTACAGGGAGTTTGCATGATGGAGTGCTCGTCCCACCGCTGACGTATGGATGTGAAATTCAGGTGTATGTGGGTCAGGAGAGGACAGAAAGAAGAGCAGTAGAGGTGGATGATTAAGAGCGTAACATAGTTTGAAGCAGGGGAACAGATGGAATAATGAACAACGTGAGAAGTCCATGTGATGGAAGGTCATGAGAAAGACTTGTGGATGAGAACCTTGTAGGGTGGAGGATGGTATGGTCATGTTGAAGGTATGGCAAGGGATGGTTAGGTTGGTCAGGACGATGTACTGCAGCACAGTGGACGGTACAAGGAGAGACAGAACACGGAATAGATGGATAGATGCGTTGAGAGAAGTGGTTAGGACCGTGGATGCTTCAGATAACCTTGGAGGAATGGTTAGGGATCGGATGCAGTGAATACTTCTTGTGTATAGGAGTGCAGTGAACGAAGACTTTCTTCTCACTTGACGAGTGAAGGTGGAAAAGGAAGAAATACTTTTGTAAGTATGGAATTCCATGTTTCATTTTAAAACACTAGGCGCCTTGTGAGGATGTGTGGGCGATGTCGCTGAGGCTCTGTGTACTTGCTCCACCCTGTATACTAGTGGGAATGGAGTACTGATGATAGAGCAGGTAGATAGTTTATCATGGCAGTCGTTGTGGACGTTACTGAGTCTGACTGGCCTGCAGCATGTGTTGTTGGTGGCTGAGGTAACGGGACGTAAAGTTCTTGTTGTCACCAGCGGTGAGTGTAAGACATGGGATTGATGTGCTGGTGTATTGGGTGAAATGTCACTTTCGAGGGAGCAGATGTGTGGATATAGATGGGATTAGTTAGTTTAAGTAGTTTATTGACTGAGCCACATGCTATGGCGTGGCCAAGACATTTGACAAGATTGAGTATTTAGAGTCTTAGAAGTTGAGGTGAATATGAGGCAAGTTGCAGAGGAGGGGTTACGGACCCATGCATTGTGTGTATAGATACAATCGTGGGAAGAGCTATTGCTTCAGTGTCTCTTTGTACTAATATTATGTCAAAGACGGCGAATATTCATGCAGATAAACACAGTAATTTGTCATTAATTACATCAGGGTCTAGTATGAGATGAGTGAAGGTTGATCAAGACATTGTCTCAGCACTTGATTAATTTCTCATGAATGCAACATACGTCGTCATCCACATGGTGGAAGACAAGCCAGATGAAAGTGTTGCTCTCAGCTCTCACTCTGGTCCCTTCACGTAGCAGCTGAGGATCCAGGTGTGATGTGCTCTTTAATTAGGTGTTTCTGAAGAGGTGTGGTATGTGTGTATATAGATTTTAGGCTTGGTGAAAGATAATCTAGCCCTGCTTCTAGCATGCAGTCCTCGCTTTTTGGAACTATTGACAAGTTCCTATCTTGCGACCACGGGGGAAAAGGAGAGTCCTTCCTAAATGCACAGACTGATATAAGCAGCAGTGAGTGTTCGTGTATATTGGTTATAAAAGGACAGATCTCGAGACCAATATTACCAAGTGTCCTCAGGCTGTATGTTTGGCCCAGGAGGTCGAGTTGTTGGTTGCTGAGCCTCGGAGTCACTCATTCCTTTAGCCTTTCTTTGTCCCTTTGTGTCCCCCTGCCGTATCCCAGCCCCCAGTCTTCCCTTAGTTCTCCCCCAGCCCTCAATCTTCCTCTTGCTTCACCCCAGCCTTCACTCCCCTATTAGCCTCAACCCCACCTCCCCAAAGCCCCACCCCAGCCTTCAGTCTCGCCCTAGTATCCCCCCAGCCCTTAATTTTCACCTTGGCTCACCCTTGCTCTCATTCTCAGACTTACCATCATCCTAATTTTAGCAAAGTCTCTCCTTGCCCTACCCTAGTCCCTAGTCTCCTCTTGGCCTCACCCTAGCTCCCAGTCTACCCATAGCCTAACCCCAGCCCCTAATCTCCCCTTCACCTCACCTGAGCTTTCAGTCTCCCTTACTCTCAACGTCACACTTCCCTTGTCCACCTGGTGCCTCTCCTTCGACCCGACCCAGACCCTCACCCCCGACCAGCCAGCACCACAACCCCTCAGCATCAGCACTTACAAATAGAATAGAAAAAAGCTATTTATCTGAAGAAAAGTCTGCTGTTGTTGGAGCAAAACTCTCTGAAAAGTGATCGGGAAACTTGGGAAGACTAGATTTTTATCCTGCTTGCTTAAAAATAGATAACTTTTTGCTGGGCGTCGGTCCTGATGGCTGTGATAACAAGTTACCTTGTCTTCATAACGGATAGATCCGTCCATTAAGACTGATTACTGATGACAGTGATCAAGATATGATAATCAAGTTATTACTTATATTAAGAACTCTGATGATAATGATAATTTTGATATTTGAGGAGTATATGTAATGTGAGATGGATTAGTCGTGTTGGGAATGGGAGTGTCAAAGAGAGGTGGGGTGATTAGCGTAATCTGACTGAAAAGTTGATCACGGTACGATGAAATGGTTTCGACAAATAGAGAGGATGAGCGAAGAAAGACTCATAAAGTGTATCTACGTTCCAGGAGTGGAGGGAGTAAGGGAAAGTTGGCTCCGAAATAGATGGGTGGTCAGAAGAGAGGCTTTAGAGTATCGAGACCTTAAAATTCAAGAGGCTTAAAAGGATGCATTCAATAGAATGAATTTACTCAGTGTGTTATACGGGGGACGACGTATGAAGAGGTTGAAGTAAAGCATGCTTGGCTGTGGATGGTTTCATCACATTACACGCAGCGCTTGAGACTGGATGTGTGCAAATGAGGTTATTTTTGTGTGTTCTTGGCGCCACTTCGCCATAGCAGGAAAGACAGATGTAAAAGATTGATAAAATGATGATTATAATTATAGAAGTGATAGTACTAACAATAATAATGATAATCATAGTGACATAACTTCAATAATTTTAATAGTAATAATGATAGCATTGATAATGACTGTGGTAATGGTAGTGTTGATGATATTGATAATGAATAACTAAGTAACATATAACCTTGGAAGAGGGCGATACTTATTCTCTCCGTACCGGTATGACGCTCATGGCTGACCGCCTCTCGCATACGTCAGTGTAGTACATGTTCTCCAGCATTTTGTTACTGACTGTTCGCCCCTCCCTTGCACTCCACCTGGACTTTACTTCTCCCACCGTCTTCTCCTCCTCCGTTCCTCTGCCATTACACCTTCACCCCCCCCCCTCTCTCTCTCTCTCTCTCTCTCTCTCTCTCTCTCTCACACAGACACACACACACACGACTCCCTCCCTCCCCCTCAAAGCACCTCCTATCGTCGTCTTAGCTTTTAGCCACCGTGGGAACTTGAAGGATTATT
>JAUUDZ010441931.1:0-13092 GCA_032361705.1 Panulirus versicolor
GAGCTGTGGTTTCGGTGCATTATACATGACAGCTAGAGACTGAGTGTGAACGAATGTGGCCTATGTTGTCTTTTCCTTGCACTACCTCGCGCACATGCAGGGGGAGGGGGTTGTCATTTCATGTGTGGCGGGGTGGCAATGGGAATGAATAAGGATAGACAGTATGAATTATGTAATGTGTAAATATGTATATGTCTGTGTGTGTATATATATGTATACGTTGCCATGTATAGGTATGTATATGTGCGTGTGTGGATGTGTATGTATATACATGAGTATGTAGGTGGGTTGGGCCATTCTTTCGTCTGTTTCCTTGCGCTACCTCGCTAACGCAGGAGACAGTGACAAAGTATAATAATGATAATGATAATGTGACACAGGCAAAGCCGAAATTAGACATGGTCAGACTTGCTGTAGAGTTCAATAGTGTCATGGGTATGGAACACCGTAATCAGATTCTAAAGCCATTGGTTTATATGGAGTAATGTATTCGCATAATGAGTTTCCACGCTTCCCTGATGAGTATTGCTATTACCCGCAGACACCCAACCCCGAAGACAATGCGTGTGAGCAACACCTTCAAGGCCGAGAGATGGCACTGCCTTATTGTCACCCGTCACCAGCATCATCCACTGAACTTCACCCTGGACACCTTCATCGCCTTCTTCGACGAAGCCTTGATCTATGCGAAAGAAGTCGCTCATGCTGAAGAAAAATATATGTAAGGAAGTGAGGTGTTGTGAGCCATGAACTAGATCGATGGAAATGTTGTCATGTGAAGGTTTTACGTAGTCTAGTCCTTAACGAAGTGATTTATACCAGGGAACATCAGTAAATACAGAAGGCACAGTATTCTCTTCAGCAGCTATCTAAATTGGACCCTTTTTCTTCCTCTGTAATGTCTGCCTCTCCCACATATCTATTCCATTCTATCTCTATACTTATTATGCCAATAAACATGTCTGTTACATATTTTGATACCAACATTCTCCCAAATTTAATTTCTGTTCCAGTTTCTAAATTCTAAATTCACTACCTGTTTTCAAAATCATTTTTCATCTGTTTTGAATCATCATTTTTTTCCCTACCTATATCTTAATTCGACGTTCATATATTCATTTTACTGTTCTGTAAATTGTTAAAGTTCATTTTCCGCCCTCTGTACCCTCCCTTCACTTGGGCCAGATACGTGCATAGTGAGAGTTGATGTGGTTGGATGTACCTACGTATCTTACCTTTTTACTTTTATATCTAGACCTCTTCCCCAGAACATCAAGCTACATTTGTTCCTCTTTCCCAGTTTCCTCGAGAGGTTCAACATCAGTGTATCTTCCTACAATACACGGTGCTCCTCCAGAGGTACATTCCTGCTGATGTGCCAGAGGGAGGGGGTGGGAGGTTGGTGATGCACAGTGTCCAGGTATTCTCTCACCTCCATCATTTTCACGGGTGATGCCATACCTACCTAACTCCTGCACGGTGCACTGTTCCATCTGTTCAAGTCAAGCAACACGCAGATTTTCTTTTTTCTCCCCCAAAGTTAATATCCTCTAATTTCCTTTCAAGTCTTCTTCAGAAGGTATGAATAACCTCCTCTTCTCCATCATTACATGGTGGATATGCAACCATATCAGATATTCATAGCCTTCCAAGCTTGACCTTGCCACCGATTGATAAATCTTGTACACAGAGTCAAAAAAACTATTCACACAACTCATTTTTCATTAACAATGCCAAGATTTATCCTGTATCTTGATCATCTCACAAGCCTGGTTTTACCCTTCACTACATTTCTCTCAAAGGTCCCGCAATCCCTCAGCCTCTTTATCTGACTCTTAAACGTGTCTACACCTTCTATCCTCCTACGATCTTCATCTGTTTTCCTCACACTTTACTCACCGATATGGAGGTGAATCTCTTGTCGAAAGTGGCTGTAAGTGCACTACTTTCGCCGTGGACCGTATGCCAATCTTGTGGTGAATATTCGCACAACGGGGATCTTGGAGCCAGCTCCCCGGGTTAACAAGAGGGAAAAGGACGCTTATCTCCCGAACGTAGAATTGCAACCCTGCTACTCTTTATGATCTTATCGAATGGAGGAGGTGAGGGTATAGGTGGAATGGTGAGCAAGTGAGAGTATAGGTGGAATGGAGAACAAGTAGGAGTATAAGTGGAATGGTGAGCAAATGGGGGTATAAGTGGAATAATGAGCGAGTGGGGGTATAGGTGGAATGGTGAGCAAGTGGGGGTATAATAGTGAAATGGTGAGCAAGATGGTGAAGAGTGAAGGTGAAACTGCTGTGGGACTGATATGCAAATTGTGTATGGAGGCAAGTCACAGTAGCCAGGTGCCTGATGACTAGGAGGTGGTGATCATTCTATTGTCCAAAGGAGAGCGGAGTATATCTGACTGTAAGATGTATATAGGAACAGTTGGTAGAATGTATGAAAATCAGTGGCTTTACGAAGGGAAGCGAGTGTGTCTACCAGATATTTTTACTTAGACCAATAATGATGGTACAGGGAGAAACAAGAAAGTTTTATGCAATGTTAGCTTTAGAAGTCATATGATACAATGAACGGATGGTGCTCTAGGAATACTGACCCTGCACTGCTGGCATGAAGACTTGTAAACGCTACTACGAGCTTTTGAACTGGAAGGAGTGAGAGATGTGAGTGTAAGTGGTGGTACGAGTGAGAGATGTGAGTGTAGGTGGTGGTACGAGTGAGAGGAGCGAGTGTAGGTGGTAGTGCGAGTGAGAGGTATGAGTGTAGGTGGTGGTGCGAGTGAGAGGAGTGAGTGTAGGTGGTAATGCGAGTGAGAGGTATGAGCGTAGGTGGTGGTGCGAGTGAGAGGTGCGAGTGTATGTGGTAGTGCGGGTGAGAGGTATGAGTGTAGGTGATAGTACAATGGGATGTATGAGAGTGGAGTGGCAGTACGATCCGATTGAGAGGTGTGAAAGTAGGCGGTGGTGCGAGTTAGAAGTGTAAGAGTAAATGGTGTACGAGTGAGAGGTGTGATAGTAGGTGGTAGTGAAAGAGAGATGTAAGAGTAGGTGGTAGGCCGAGATAGAGGTGTGAGGGTACGTTGTGGTACGAGTGAGAGGTGTGAGAGTAGGTGGTAGTGAGACAGAAAGGTGTAAGAGTAGGTGATAAGGCGGTTGAGAGGTGTGAGAGCACGTTACAGTACGAGTGAGAGGTGTAAGAGTACGTTGTAGTACGAGTGAGAGGTCTGAAATTGATGTTAGAATGAGTCGTGTGTGTATTGTTACTATGGTGACAGTGTATATAGCTATAAGTGGGATAATACATGCGATGAGAGCGAGAGGGGGTGATTATTGCGTAATACTTATCTCCAGAGAACACAATGTAAGTTCTGACAGTTGTTGGAGGTAGACAATGCTGTGATATCAGCCAGAACGGAAGAACTAGATGATATAGCGAGCCGTTTCCATTAGGCACGTAAAAGGATACAGACGGTAACTGTCAGCGAAACGAAGACGCTATTTGTTTTTCTAATCGTGGAAGATCAGAGTTCTAGCTTAGCTTGCATGGTGAAGAACAAGTTGTGGGCAAGTTTGCATATCTGGGAGTACAGTTTGGTGAGGAAGGTATTGTGGTAGCTCATGTTGGAAGCAGTCGTGCAGACGAGAGTAGCTGGAGGTTCACTGGAAACTTCGTGAATGGAAAATAATGAAGTGTAAGGATGTACAAAAAGTTGAATTATTTTGAGCTGTGTCGCTATCTCCACCTACATTACTGTGCGCCCCAAGATAGTTCCGTGAGCAGTAGGGCTAAATGATCACATTGGTCACAAAGGGTTTTTGTCACACACCCGGTGAGATAGTAATCATTGCATAAATTGATTAGTTGATTCCCTATATAAGCTCAGTGTCTTTCATATGGTAGATACATCGACCAAATGCAAAAAGTGGACACAATTTCAGAATTTCAGGTAATCTTATTATTGTGTTATGCCATTTCTTGCAGGTTAGGTTTGGACCTATCATTAATAGGCTTTTTTTCACAGTCTAAGACACAGTGTTCTAGTTTATGTCTATATCTCTAGCTACAAGCTTTAAAATCTACATAATTAACATCTTCATATAGGTCAGAGCGCCTGCCGTACATATAATGTAGCCTTAATTAAGCAGTAACTTGTGTAGTCTCATCATTACTTTCTCCTTTTACATGTTTCCCTTTACATATATCCTTGTGATGGGATATATTTCTTTTAGTTCCTATTTGCGACTCGTCCCTTTGCTTCAGAGAAATTTATTAGCTCCTTCCTGATTACGATTCTAATCCTTTTGTATGGCTAACTAATGTTTCTTAAAACAGCTTCTTTGCGAAGTGCAAGTTTAGCTAAAGCATTACTATCATCATGATGTTCCCGGAATCCTACGTGAGAGGGATTTAGGTACACTTTGATTTGAACCCCTTGACGATAATGCCCCGCCTATCTTGCTTGCTGTCTATCGTAGTGATTGCTACTACAAAGTCGAGAGCGATGAGTATAGAAGACAATTCAGTTTGTAGGATAGTTGCCCAATTGTTTATTTATTTTCCTTTAATCTATTACCAATGGGCAAAGTTGAGAGAGAGCATCAGTAGAGATGCATTGTGATATGTTAATCTAAGTCTGGCATTATTTTTCTATATTGAGTAGCCTAGCATTAGTCGAAGGTGGAGAGTGTGAGTTATCACTTCCGTGGGTGAATGAATAGCATGGTGAAGTCAAAGGGAGTTATCTGGAGGGAGAGGGAAAATGCTAGTTTTCCAATTTTCTACAACCATTGCGCTAAAAACATTATCCGGGGAGTTTTTTTTTTTTTTTTTTTTTTTGGATCCAGTTCCGTTCCCTCGTTCTATGACATATATGCTTAATGTTGTCTGTAGAGAGACCGTGAACTGAATCGCTACGAAGTTCCATTTCTATCATAAGATTGATTTCAAGTATAGAATCTACCCTTAGCAGTAGGTGCACTTAGTCTCTCCCGTGTACTAAGAACTGTTCTGGTGTGTGGACAACGAATCATAATTCTTCCAGTGCATTTCTTAATGTTTGACCGTATTCTTTCCTGTTAAGTACCACTCAAGCAGGTGGGTAGTAACCCATTGACTACCCTGAAAGTGTCAAGACACCCTACCTAAACACCACCCACCCTGAAAGTGTCAAGACACCCTGCCTGAGGTAAACCCACCCTGAAAGTGTCAAGACACCCTGCCTAAGGTTAACCCACCCTGCCTAAGGTAAACCCACCCTGAAAGTGCCAAGACACCCTGCCTAAGCTAAACCCACCTTGAAAGTGTCAAGACACCCTGCCTAAGCTAAAACCACCCTAAAAGTGTCAAGACACATTAGATAAGCCCCATGCAACCTGAGAAGTCAGAATAGCCTACTTAAGCACCACCTACTCTGAAGTGTCACGACACCCTACCCATTTACCAACCACTCTGAAGTGTCACGAAACCTTGCCTAAGTCCCACCCAACACTGAAGTGTCAAGACAATCTACCTAAGTACCAACCACTCTGAAATATCAAGGCAACCGACCTTATCACCACTTACCCTGAAGTGTCAAAACGCTCTACCTATGCGCCACAAACCCTAAAGTGTCAAGGCACAATACCTATACACCATCCACCCTCAAGTGTGAAGACACCATAACCAACGCATCAACCACCCTTAGGTATCAAGACACCTTACCTGAACATCACCTGCTCTTCAGTATCAACACAAACTTCCTGAAAACACAAGCCCTTGTATCAATACACCCACCATAGTCATCACCTGCCCCTCTGTTAAGATACCTACCCTAAGCTTCGTCTTTCCTTATCATCACCATACTTAGCATGAACATCACCCTTTAGTAGTGTTATCACATCCACACTGAGTGTCAGTTAGCACAGCCTAAAGCATCACCCATCCTTCAGTATAGATATGGACAGCCATCACTACCAGTATAACTACCAGGACCATCACCCAGCCTTCACTCTCAACATACCCAGCCATCATCATCAACATAACTATCTGAGCATCACTCAACCTTCATCCTCAACATACCCAACCATCACCATCAACATAAATACATTGAGCACCACCCAACCTTCACTCTCAACATACCCAGCCATCACTATCTGCATAACTATCTCGAGCATCATCTGACCTTCACTGTCAACATACCCAGCCATTACTATCAACATAAATGCCCTTATCCAAAGCATTATCCACCCTAGAACATCACACACCCTTCATCACCTTATCAGAGTCAACATTATAATCAAGAACACAATCCACCACAAAGTGGTCCTCATATCCTCCTTCCGTGTTAACATTATTACACTGAGAACCATCAGGCTTTTACTGTCAACATTCCTATCAGGATTATTACCCTTCCGTCAGTGTCAACACGATTTGTCTGAGTTTCATACGACCTTCAGTGTCAACATAACCAACCAGAACATCAACTCATCAAACCTGCTCAGAATATCTATCCACATTTCAGTGTTATCGTACCACTTCGATGTCAGCATCACTTCTGTAGATATTCCTATCCTCAGCATCAGTTACTTTACAGTGATCAATATCCTCAACCCGAAAATTACGCATGTGCTCCTCCCTGTCTACACAGTGTCAACACATCCACCTTGAGCATCATTGCCCTTCTGTGTATACAGACTCACTCTGTGTATCACCCATTCTTCACACTCTGTATGCCCACTGTACATGTCATCTACCTCTCAGTATCAACAAACTTACCCTCGCCATCATCCGCCCAAGTGTGTTAAAATATTCAGTTTGAAGTTCATTGTTTGCACATCAATACTAGGCTTCAACTGTACAGTGATGTCCACACATCCATCCTGAATATAACCTGACCTTCAGTGTTAGAGTAACCAGCTTGATCATATATTGTCCTTGGACGTCACCACACTCATCCTGATCATCAACAGTGTCAACACTGCCGACCTGGGCATCACCTGTCTTTCCGTGTCTCCAAACGTACCAGCCCTACACATCAACCACCTTTCTGTCTCAGCTTACCCACCCTGATCACCACCTGTCCTCCACTGTAAACAAACTCACTTGAAAATCAGGCAACCTTCAACTTTAGAAAGCCCACCTTAAGAATCCTCTGCTCTTGAATGTGAACATATTCACCTTGAACATCATCAGCTCTTTCGTGTCAACACATCCTCTCAAAGAACTACCTACCCTCTGGTTTCAACACACCAAGCGTAGATATCATCCATTCATTAGTGTCAATACACCCTCTCAAGACACTATCCATCCTTTGGTTTCAAGACACCAAACCTGGGAATCGTCCGGTCACCAATGCCAACATACATATCTAAGCACTCACTAACTCACTCATTCGGTATTCTACCATAGATACCCAAGTCTGGCATGGGACTCGCTTTACCAAGCTGGTGTGTCACAGTTGCATCCGCATATCCACATCATGGTGACACCCGACCACTACTATGGTTTCTACGAGCACCTCCGTTCCTCTGGCCAACGATACTACGATGCCACCGGCAGGAACTACTTCGCCACCCTGCTGGAAATCCACACCGCTCTGGGCCTAACTGTCCACTACGGCAGCGCTGTGGCCTTCCCCACTATAGTGAGTGGCAATGATTTTCGTCCGTTGGAAAATTTAACGCTGTACTTGTACTTTTATACTCACATGCTATGTGGGCTTATGACAGGGAAATTTTAAGTATAGTATTCAACGGTATGTATTCTCAGTGTAATCTACATAGACACTGAGACTTTGTGGGTGAGTGATAGATACTGCCCGAAGTTATTCTAACCATCCCATATAAATGATATCTACCTCAGCGTTTTTACTTAGTCTTCGCTTAGTGTCTATAGTATCTAAAGTTTTCCACCCTGGTATTTATTCTGCCTGACTAGGCTTAATATATGCTTAATTTATTCTCTCCCCACAATCTGGTGTTTCTTCTGTTTTACTCGATCGTAACCCGGTATCTACAGTATTAATCCTCCCCTACCTCCTCCTGTTGTTCCTAACACTTACAATCTTCATTTCGTTACTCTAATATTTACCTTCTCAGTCTGACGTCCAAAGTAATTACCATCTCTCTGGTGTTCCCTGTATTTCAGTCGGTCTTCACTTTGGCGTCTATAGAATTTATCTCTTTTTTTTCTTGACTGATTCTTCGCTCAAGTGTTTACAATATTTATCTTTCCTCACTTTAGTGTATCTGTTAAGCTCTGTCCTCATTCCAGTGCCAACATCAACTCTATCCTCACTTTGGCATTTCCTCTTTAACTGAGTCTTGACTCTGGTCGTTACAGCACAATACATCACTTCCAGGTCTGACGTATCCTCACCTGGACTGGATATTCACTCTGATACTTGTGATATTTACGCTCTTATCACCCGTGTGTTTCCGGAGTTTAATTTCTGTCATCCATATGACCACCAATTCTATACTCTTGCTGCACTTTATTGTTTACAGCAACGCCTACCGTGTCATCACTGCAGGATGTTCCTTCTCTTTCCTCTTGTGTTTGCTCCAGTTAACATATCTTTAATGTCTGTTATCCAGGCTGGAAAGGCGGACATGGAAATAATGTTTCTCAGTGAGGAGCCCGGGGAAGATTTATACCGCCTCATCTTCTTCTCTGTAGCTGCCTACCACGACACCTACACTCAGCTTTGTAAAGGGTAAGTAAAGGCCAATACCACAGCTACACCAGATTTGTCAGCGTGGATGTATTCATACGTCCAGTTGTGTTTAGGACAAGTGTAAGATTTGCCATCACAGGCAATCAACTCTGCTTTGAATTTCTATAACAAACACTCATCTCTACCATGGGTGGGTGTAGGAATTCCAACACAGCACCTCTATTAAAGTTAAGATTACGGTGCCACCGCAGCCCCCCCACCCAACCCCCACCCCGAGTGCATTTTATTGAAAGCAGTTTCCGAAGCCTCTCACTCCGGTTGTCCAAGTCAATGCCTTAGACGAAGGGAGTAAAAGGCCATCTAACATTATTCTTCAGTCCCACCAGAGCAACTACGAAAAACGGCCCTCAGTCCTTCAGGGTCAGCGAATGGCTACCACTAGTAGACCCAGTCGCATTAGGGTCAACGAAACGGTGTCGCTGCAGGCGCTCAAAACTCCGTATAGGGTCTGGGTTCACCTTACACCGATTACTGATATTTTTCCTGCATGAAGCAGCGAATATATTAGACACCCCTGTGGATGGTGGCGGAATAGACAATAAGGAGTGCACAGATAATCAAGGAGCTGTGCCTCAATGATCACAAGCAAGACAATACACAGTGCACAGATAATCAAGGAGCTGTGCCTCAGTGATCACATGCAAGACAATACACAGCGCACAGATAATCAAGGAGCTGTGCCTCAGTGATCACATGCAAGACAATACACAGCGCACAGATAATCAAGAAGTTGTAACGGTTGTGCGGAGGAGGGTGGATGTGTTGGAAATGAGATGTGTGAGGACAATATGTTGTGTGAGGTGGTTTGATCGAGCAAGAATGAAAGGATAAGAGAGATGTGTGGTATTAAAAAGAGTGTGGTTGAGAGAGCAGAAGAGGGTGTATTGAAATGGTTTGGTCACATGGAGAGAATGAGTGAGGAAAGATTGACAAGGAGGATATATGTGTCAGAGGTGGAGTGAATGAGAAGTGGGAGACCAAATTGGAGGGTTAGAATATTTTTCATTGTATTTATGACCTAGAATAAAGGTGTTACATGAAGAAAATTTTATAGCATTATGTGATCATTTGCATTGTATTTACCAGGTATCTATGGGTAACTGAAAGCATTATGATATATTTTCCGTGATTGTTTCAAATCTAGAAATGCCTGAATATGTTTCAATTTTAAAACCAAATTATAAGGAATATTTTTCTTGCACACAAATCTGGGATTAGAATATTTATCGTCGTATTTATGACCTAGAATTAAGGTGTTAAATTAAGAATTTTTTTTAGCATTAGCTGATCATTTCCATTGTATTTACATTGTATCTGTGTGTAACTGAGAGCATTATGATATATTTTCCATTATTATTTTAAGTATAGAAGTGTTTCAATGTGTTATGCTTCAATTTTGAAACAAAGATTTTTGAGTGGAAAAATGCCCTGCAGGTTTTCGTATTCTCAGAAAAATAGATTTCCTTGAAAACCGCATTATAAGGAATATTATTCTTACTGAATACAAATCTGTTGTTAAAGTATCGTTTGGTAGTCTCTGTGACCTGTAGTTAATATGTTAAATGAAGAAAATTACATAGCATTACCTTATCCTTTGCATCGTATTTACCGGGGATCTATAGGTAACTGAGAGCAATATGATACATTTCCCTTGATTTTTTCTTGAAGTATTTCAGTATGTTATGTTTCAATTTTGAAACAAAAAGTTTTTTAAACTGAAAAGTAGAATTTCTTCAAAACCACATTATAAGTAATGTTTTTCAATTTGAAGACAAATCTGGGGTTAGAATATTTTTTGTCGTATTCATGACTTAGAATTAAAGTGTTAAATTAAGAAAGTTTTATACGATTATCCAACCATTTCCATTGTACTTCCTGGGTATCTATGGGTAACTGAGAGCATTATGATATATTTTCCGCAATTGTTTCAAGTATAGAAGTGCTTGAATATATTATGTTTTCATTTTGAAACAAAACGTTTTTGAGTTGAAAAATTCCCTGAGCTATTATTACCTGCAATTTTTAGTATTTTTCTCAGAAAAATAGATATCCTTGAAAACCATATTATAAGGAATATTTTTCATACTGAATACAAATCTGTGGTTACTATATCGTTTGGTAGTCTCTATGATGTATAATTAAGTTCTTAAATGGCAAAAATTATATAACATTATATTATCCTTTGCATCGTATATACCGGATATCTATAGGTAAGTGAGAGCGTGACAAAATATTTTCCTTGATTCTTTCAAGTATAAAGTGTTTCAGTATGTTATGTTTCAATTTTGAAACAAAAAGGTTTTTGAGCTGAAAAATAACCTTCAATTTTTGGTATTTTTCAGAAAAATAATTTCTTCAAAACCACATTATATGTAATGTTTTTCTTGCTGAACACAAATCTGGGGTCAGAATATTTTTTATTGTATATATGACAGAATATAGGTGTTAAATTGAAAATTTTTTTGTAGGATTATTTGATCATTTGCATAGTATTTCTGGGTATCTATGGGTAGCTGAGAGAATTGTGATATATTTTCCGTAATTGTTTCAAGTATAGAAGTGCTTGAATATATTATGTTTTCATTTTGAAACAAGATGCTGAAAAATACCCTGAGCTATTACCTGCGAGTTTTAGTATTTTTCTCAGAAAATAGATTTTCAAGAAAACTGCCTTATAAGGAATCTTTTCATACTGAATACAAATCTGGGGTCAAAATATCGTTTGGTAGTCTCTATGACCTATAATTAAGATGCTAATTGAAGAAAATTTTATAGCATTACCTTATCCTTTGCATTGTATTTACCAGGTATGTATAGGTAACTGAGAGCGTTACAATATATATTCCATGATTGTTTCAAGTATAGAAGTGTTTCAGTAAGTTATGTTTCAATTTTGAAACAAAAACTTTTTTGTATTGAAAAAATATGCTGAACTATTAACTTTAATTTTTGTTATATTTCAAAGAAAAATAAATTTCTTCAAAACCACATTATAAGGACTATTTTTCATGCTGAACACAAAATGGGTTTAGAATGTTTTTCGTTGTATATAAGACGTAGAATTAATGTGTTAAAATGAAATTTTTTTGCAGTATTATCTGATCAGTTGCATAGTATTTACTGGTTATCTTTGGGTAACTGAGATATATTTTCCGTAATTGTTTCAAGTACAGAAGTGCTTGAATATATGTTTTTATTTTAAAACAAAAAGTTTTTTGAGCTGAAAAATACCCTGAGCTATCATTACCTGCGATTTTTAGTATTTTTCTCAGAAAAATAGATTTCCTTGAAAACTACATTATAAGGAATGTTTTTCATACTGAATTCAAATCTGGTATCAAAATATCGTGTGGTAGTCTCTATGACCTATGATTAAGATGTTAAATGAAGAAATTTTTATAGCATTACCTTATCCTTTGCATCGTATTTACCGGGTATCTGTAGGTAACTGAGAGCGTTATGATTTTTCCATGATTGTTTGAAGTATGGAAGTGTTTCGGTATGTTATGTTTCAATTTTGAAAGAAAATGTTTTTTAACTGAAAAAATATGCTGAACTATTACCTTTGATTTTTGGTATTTTTTTAAAGAAAAATAAATTTCGTCAAAACCACATTATGAGAAATATTTCACATGCTGAACACATGTATGGGGTTAGAATATTTTTGGTATATATGACCTACAATTAGGGTGTTAGATTGAAAATTTTTGTAGGATTATCTGATCATTTGCATATTTTGTACTGGGTATCAGTTACCCTTTGCATATTTTGTACTGGGTATCTGTGGGTAACTGAGAGCATTATGATATATATTCCTTAATTGTTTCAAGTATAGAAGTGCCTGAATATATTATGTTTTCATTTTGAATCAGAAATTTTGTTGAGCTTAAAAATACCCAGAGTTATTTATTACCTGTGATTTTTAGTATTTTTCTTGAAAAAAAATTTGCTTGAAAACTGTATTATAAGGAATATTTTTCATACTGAATACAAATCTGGGGTTACAATATCATTTGGCATTCTCTATGACCTATAATTAAGCTGTCAAATGAAGAAAATTATGTATCATTACCTTATCCTTTGCATTGTATTCACCTGGTATCTGTAGGTAACTGAGAGCATTGTGATATATTTTCGTTGATTTTTTCAAGTATAGAAGTGTTTCAGTATGTTATGTTTTAATTTTGAAAGAAAAAGTTTTTTGAACTGAAAAATTCCCTGAACTATTAACCTTCAATTTTTGGTATTTTTTGTGAAAAATAGAATTTCTTCAAAACGAAATTATGAGTCATGTTTTTCATGTTGAACACGAATCTGGGGTTCGAATATATTTCATTGTATTTATGACCTAGAATTAAGGTGTTGATTTG
>JAUUDZ010441942.1:0-13092 GCA_032361705.1 Panulirus versicolor
GATGGAGTGAAAAAGATTTTGAGTGATCAGGGCCTGAACATGCAGGAGAGTGAGAGGCATGCAGGGAATAGACTGAATTGGAAAGATGTGGTATACCAGGGTCGACATGCTGTCAATGGACTCTACCTGGGCATGTGAAACATCTGGGGTAAACCATGAAAAGGTATGTGTGGCCTGGATGTAGTATATATATATTCCTATGAGTCCACGGGGAAATGAAACACGATAAGTTCCCAAGTGAATTTCGTGTAATAATCACATCATCAGGGGAGGTACAGTAAAGAAATATGTCAGTTGATATACAACAAAGAGACATAGCTAGAATGCCATTTACTATACTTCTATACTTGATAGCTGTTTACCCATCTACAGAAGATGGAGTCAAGTGGGAAGTGCTTATCCTCCTCGAAGGCTCAGACTGGGGTATCTGGATGTGTGTGGATGTAACCAAGATGAGAAGAAAGAAGAGATTAGGCAGTATGTTTGAGAAAAGAAACCTGGATGTTCTGGCTCTGAGTGAATGAAACCCAAGGGTAAAGGAAGTGAATGGTATGGAAAAGTTTTGGAAGTAAAGCCAGGGGTTGGTGAGAGGACAAGAGCTAAGGAAGGAGCAGCAATACTCCTGAAGCAGGAGTTGTGGGACTGTGTGATAGAGTGTGAGGAAGTAAATTCTGGACTGGTGTGGTTAAAAAAGAAAGTGGATGGCAAGAGATGGGTGAGTGTTGGTACTTATGCACCTGGTCATGAGAAGCAAGTGTTTTGGGAGCAGCTGAGTGCGTCAGCAGTTTTGGTGCATGAGACCATGTATTGGTGATGGATGATTTGAATGCGAAGATGAATGATGTGGCAATTGAAGGTATAATTGGTGCACATAGGGTATTCAGTGTTGTGAATGGAAATGGTGAAGAGCTTGTGGATTTGTGTGCTGAAAAAAGACTGGTGATTGGAAATACCTGCTTTAAAAAGAGAGATATACACAAGTATACGTATGTGAATAGAAGAGATGGTCAAAGGGCATAATCAGAATACATATCAATTGATAGACGTGAAAAAAGAGATTATTGGATGTCAATGTGCTGAAAGGGGCAGTTGGTGGGATGTCTGATCACTGTCTTGTGGAGATGAAGGTGAAGATTTGTAGAGGTTTTCAAAAAAGAGGAGAGAATGTTGGGAAGAAAAGAGTAATGAATTCTGAAGTGTTCCTGAAGTTCCCACCTTAGAGATTTGTGGATCAGCATCATGGTCCCTCCTTCCCTCCTTTTCACAGCAAGGATGGCCCATGTGGCTGTAATGGGGACAACCAGCTGGTAACACCATCCCATCATATTGATGCAGCTGCTTCATCTCAGCTAAGCACTGTTGTGTAATACTATAAGCCAGTATGTTGTCTAGAGATGTTGATGGCTCAATCTTAAATTCCTGACCTGTTCCTTCCTGGTTACTGCCACCTAATTCACAAGCACAGTGTGTTTGCACGAAATGCTTGTATATTTATGACATCAGCATCTTAGCCAAAGATACGCTCTACACAAAGGGTGATCAATCCCCATGCCCAAAGCCCGGTGCATCGTGATGTCACTCCCTGGACTCCCTGCTGTTTTGAGTCACCTAACTACCATCATCATCATCATTATCAAATGTCATCATACAACAAGAAGAGGTCATCTACCTTCCAACCCTGATGTGGAACAGCCTATCAGTCACCTGCTTACTTCTACTCAGTTAAGGCATTTAGTCCACATTGATTCCATTTAGAGATCAACTGCACATATTTGTTTTGCTTGTGTCACTTCAACTTGGTATAATAATTTCTAGACTAAAACTACTGAAGTTTCACTGTATCTACATTACAATTCAAAGAGTAGTCACTGATCCATTTTAATATTCTATAATTCATTATTTTGTGATGATTCATCTTTGTTTTTTGAGCTCATAAGCATTTTCCATGGTGTTTGAGGGTATCATTATTAACAGACATAAAAGACTCATTAGTCCCTACATCTACAGATGCTGACGGAAATTTTTATGGCGACCAAGCACTTTTGCTGCCACTTTTCTAGTCCCTTGCCAAGTTTGTATGTTTTTGTTTTATTACTTTCCATGTTTGCTAGTTTTTGCCTCAGGGCTGCCCTTGTAATTCTATGTTAGGTCATTCTGTTTAAGTTGTAAAAAGAGGAAACAGCAAATGGCTGAAATAAGCATTATGAACAGAAGTCATTCATACACAGTGTATGCTCAGAGCAAAGAATATCTCTTTTACTGTACCCAAAAGATGTTGTTAGGGCAGAGGAACTTCTTGTAAAAACAGCATTATATGCCTAGTACTTCATCACACTATTCTGAGATGTGTTCTACATCTAGATCATCAGAAACAGGGGGTTAAATAGAGCTTCAGTGACTAGCACTTAAAAGAGAGCCACCATGAGCTTAAGTGAGGGGAAGACAGTTGGCTTTGAGGGAAGAGAGCTAGTCTGGCTCTTATTCCCTGTGTATGCTACCTGTACCAGATAAACATTTCTTTTTTTACATTAAGCATGAAAACACCAAAAAGTTTACCTCTTCATCCATTTACAAGAGATATCATATTGCTTGAATGACTGGGTCCAGGGTATATAAAGCTGTCACCTTACAGTAAGGAAGACTCACAACAATGGTTAAAATTTTCATAACAGGAGGAAACAAGCAAAAGGGGGAACTGAGGAGGAGATGGAAGGATGGAGTGACAGAAGCCTTGCGTGTTCAGGGCCTGAACATGCAGTAGGGGTGAGACAAACATAGAATAGAATGAAGTGGAGCGATGTGGTATATAGGAAGTGAGATTCTGTCAATGAGGCTGAACCAAGGCATATGCAACAGTCAGGGGAAAACCACAGAAAGGTCAATGGGGCCTAGTTGTGGATAGGGGGACTCTGGTTTTGGTGTATTATATATGAAAGCTTGAGAATGGATACTAGCAAATGCAGCTGATCTTTGCCTGTCCCTGGGACTAATTCAGTATTATGGGAAACAGTGAACAAGTATAAAAAATGCACTTTTATGTTGGAGGTTCCAGTCATGGAAAAAGCTCCACATCCAGGCCAGGCCTTATTTTCAATATTAAGAGTTGATGAGAAGGAGACAGAAAAGACAAGAGGGTAGAGAGTTCCAAGGCTCTGATGTGTAAAGAATGAGTTATCAAACTGACCCATCCTTGAATTACCAACAGTAACACAGTAATTATGAGGTAAGTTGCTATGTATTATGCAGTCCAGCTAACAGTGGAGACACACAAACAGCCACCTCTTGGGAGTAAAAACCAAAGTCATACCTACAAAGAAGAAAAAGTAAACTAACACTGTGATGTCCAGCAAGTGGGACAAAATGAGGTAAACAGATACCAATTAGAGATCATTAGTGCTTCTCAAACAGCCAAGCATCTCCCCACTTTCAGCTGATTAGGGAACATGACAGACACTTTCAGCCCATAGCTGTATGGGGTTTGAGGACTATATTTTCCCCATATATCCAAACGAGTCTGACTACTTGCCTTTCACACACCACCATTCAGTAATGAACAGTTGCTCACCACAGTGAAGGCCCACTTTTGCCATGCTTAGTACGTGAAACTTTTCACATTTCTCTTGTATCTACATTAAGCTATCTACTTTTTTCTTATTATTTACTCTTCGACATCATAACTACTTAGCAAATAAGTACCTCTTCTCTTTTGACCCTCTCAGCCAACATAAAATTTCTGAGCTAATAACTTATGAACACACAAAAAAAAGGGGCTTACACAAATCCTTCCACAAACTGTAACACCACCAGATGGTGGAATCTTCCTTTCATTGTTTACTTTAATTCTCTGGATTTGTGAACATCTAAAATAATGACACCTTAGCTCATATTCCTGCATCCCTTCTCTAAGTACTACTACACACTCTTCAAACTCATAATCCAAAAAGCATGATACTTACTGTAACCTCTTATACTTGATCTTCCTCTCTTTCCCAGTTATTGGATCTTTGTGACTTGTATCGTAACGGGAATAAACAATGAGCTGACAGAACTTTCGAAATCGACTCTCACGTCCAACTGCAAACAGAGGTGTATCAAAGTATGGATGATTCTCTCTTAAATCCTCCTCACGCTGATTCCTGCAAATACCAGAAACAAATAAGATATAACAAGCCTTATATATATCAGGACATTTAAATAAATAACCTTTATCAGGAAAAAAGATTTGATTTTTCAAAAATCTTTAAAAGAATTAAACTAGAATTACTAGCATAAGAGGGCTGATTCTCAAATAATCTTAAACCCGTATGATCACAATCCCTAAAGTTGCTTACTTACTAAACCAATAACTTTTGCAAACCTCCATCTAAAATATCTACTAAATACTGACCAGAAAAATTACATTCAGAATACCCCAAAACTCACTCCATCTCTATATCTTCTTCATGCTTCACCATTCCATATCACAGAATCCATAAACAATAATTATAAAATTCAATCAGCATCATTCTGGCCATTTCAATATACTCAAAACTGTATTTTTTGGTAAGCTACATTTGTCACATAAGGCATATAAGCATTGCATATATACATTCAAACCCTCTTTAAGTAAAGTGGAACTAACAGGGGTTACAACAATAAACATTAAATAGTGATAATGTCTACTATCTGCATATCAACTACCTAGGAGAAATGACTACCTGCCTATTTTCAAAATCAGACAAACTCCACAAAAAACAGAATATCGCAGAATTCAGTAATTCATCATACGTTTTGTACTCATACATATCAAATACAGTCTTCTACACTCTGACCACCAACCAGTTTAGTACTGGAGCCTCTTAATTTCATTCACTACATCCCTGAGTATCTCAACAAATTAGAGATCATCTCTTACATTTCAAAGTAACTGTAATTGGAGAAGTTTATTTCCTATTGAATTCAAAGATGACTGCACATGGGATACAGGGTGGCCTGAGATTGTTTAGGAGAGTAGCACAGAGTCATTAGGTATGTGAGGCATTAGTCTGCCAACTCATTAACGAGTTACAGAATGACCCTTGCATCCTAAGGGGTTAGTTATGTAACCCCAGGACTCTATTTATAAGGCTCCTGCAACTTTTCCTTCCTCTCAGAAGCAAGCATCAGTACATCCCATCCCTAAGAAAGGTGAACATTCTAACCCCTCTAACTATCGACCTGTTGCTTTGACATCTAACATTTCTTTGAATCCCTCTTCAGCTCCCATATCCTCAGACATCTTGATGTTATTTCCTACTTTACTAATGCCTGGTCATTATAATGAAAGATTTTGGGGAATCCTATGCAGCTGCCCTTAACATAGCCAAAGTTTTTGACAAGGTGTGGCACTGGGTTTTCATCTCTACATTCCCCTCTTTTTGCTTCCCTTCCTCACTCTGCTCTTTCATATCAAGCTTTCTCTCTGGCTAATCTATCTCCAAGAATGTTGATGGATCAGCATCATCCCCTTTCTCCATCAACAACAGTGTCACTCAAGGCTCTGTCTTGTCTCCTACACTTTTTCTCCTTTTTATCAACAAATTCCATTCTTCCACAAATAAACAAATAGTTATTTGCTGATGATGCAACAGTGCCTTACCCTTCATCCTTCATTTCCATCCTTTCTTCTCTCACTCTATCTGCATCTCATCTCGAAACAAATTCCTCAATAAACTAAGGCTTGTACAGGATATCTCAAGGTATTTGACAAAATCTGGTTGAGTTTAATGCTTCCAAGACCTAGTTTCTACCTATCTCTCTATTGAAAATTCCTTACAGCTTTCCCCTCTCCTTTGACAGTTTTGTTATTCCACCTCTTGACTCAATAAATTTACTTGGTAATACTGTGATATCTGCTTATCTTGGAAACCCAACTTTACAAACATAGCTAAGTCGGTCTCCAAGAAACTGTGAGTCATGTTTAAAGGTCAAAATTTCTTTTCTTCTGAAAAGCTGCTTCATTTATACAAAGTGATTTCACATCAGGGACGGCTCTAGCTCTGCATCCTTACTTGACAAAGTTGAGTTGAAAGCTGTCTGACATAAAGTCTCCCAGGCCAACTTCAAAACTTGACCCATCTGCCTACACCAAAATACTGGTCCACTTTCCCTTCTCCTGTAGGCATTACTATGGATTTTGCCCCTGAGAACTAGCTGCTAGTATGCTCCCACCACTAGTTAGACCATGCAATGCTCAGCGTGCTGTTGCATCACATAATTACTTTGTGACTGATGGCAAATCAAAGGTGGGTCATTCTGATAACTGTTCTTTCCTTAAACCTCAAAGATATGGTACTCTCTATCCTCTCATGTTTTCCCAACTATTATGACCCAGCATATTTCAAAAGACAGATTTTTCACTTCCTTAAAAATTTGTAAATATTTTCCCTTGCCTCTTTCTTTTCCCTTTAATTAATCTCTCTATATTTCAATTATGGCCTGGGCTCAATGTGGACTTTTGTCCATGACTGGAGCCTCCAAATATAAAAAGAAAAAAAATATCACTTTTTCCAATATGTTTATCATATATGTTCTCAATATCCATGGTTGTATATGTAAAGAGAGTATCTGGTAATGATGGTGTATCAGTCTTTCTCATCCTCATATGTTCCCTGACATGTTGGTATAGAAAATTTTCCTGTGTACACACCAGAAAATTGTCTCCTTGACTCCCTATCACCAAAAAAATCCATATTACCTATGTCTATCTCTTCATAATTGAAATCCCTATTATCAGTACCTTACCATGTCTAAGAAGTGAGTGTCTGAGTGCTTCATGTACTATCCTGATTCTTCTTTCATTGTTATCACTGCAATTGTTCCAGACTGTTGCAATTCTTTGGAGGATTATATTACAGCACCACTATGCTCTTATTCCATACAGGTACTATTCCCAATACATATTGCATAGGCATTCTTCCACTATTTCTTAAATTTTCGGGCTCTCTTTTGTTAAAAGGGATAATCCTACCTCTCCTTTTCCTGATCTTTTTTTTCATGCTATCATATATCCCCTGGGCAGAAGAGATAAGAGCTTATCTCTTTCGTAAGTTTAGTTTCCTAGACTCTAATAATATCAGATGTACTTTCCATTATACAATTAATCCATTAACAGTCAAACATTATCATTTCCTAAACTCCTGCCCTCTGCAGTTTTAGCAGGGTTGCTCCATCCTATTGCCATGTATGCTATCTCAAAGGGTTGCTCCATCTTATTGACATGTATATTCTTTCAAGTTTTTGTCTTCTGACTATACTTTGCTTTTCTCCCTCCCTTCTTTGATTTGTTTCATTTGATAAATATCTCAGGAAATTCTTCCATGCCTTTAAGATTACTGGCTTTTCTTTCTGTTTTTATATTACAGTTGAATGCCATTACCCACATTAGCAAAGACACATCCACTCACATATACATATATATACATATATGCACATATACATACATATACATACATATACATATATATACATATATACATATGCATACACATCATATATACACATGTACATATTCGTACTTCCTCACCTTCATCCATTCCTGGTGCCACCCCACCCTATAGGAAACTGCATCACCCTCCCCTGCATCAGCAAGGTAGCATCAGGAACACAAAGAAAGGCAACATCTGCTCACATCCATACACAAGTTGTCATATGTAATGCACCAAAACTGCAGCTCCCTATCCATATCCAGGCCCTACAGACCTTTCCATGGTTTATCCTGAACATTTCACATGCCCTGGTTAAGTCCACTGACAGAATGTTGACCCCAGTATACCACACTCTTCCAATTCACTCTACTCTGTGCATGCCTTTCATGTTCCTGCATGTTCAACCCTTGATCACTCAAAATCTTTTTTACTCCATCCTTCTCTCTCTAGTTTGGTCTCCTAGTTCTCCTCATTCCTTCCATTTCTGATGTTCTAATCTCATTAAATTCTACCTTGCCTTTGAGAATCTTGGCTTTTCTAAGTACTTCCCAGCATGATGACCAAGATGATTGCAACCATAACTCGTCACTCCCCTAAGTCTTGGTTATAACCACCAATTCCGCTGCTTTCCTTTACAACAGAAACTACATCTGGCAGTTCCATAAGCTCCAGCAATCTATATGTATCCATTTCCTCCTTTTCCCCCTTTCTTCCTTAAATGGTGCATATTCTTCTTTGAAGTCAAATCTATCAACCTCCTGCTATAATGATCTTTCTAATTTTGATGACACACTTTTTAGCAAGATGTGTGTGTGTGTGTGTGTGTGTGTGTGTGTAAAGAGCGTTATTACCTATTTGCACTGCACGGAGAAGTTGTTTTACACTTATGGGGACCCATCTCTAGAAGATTCTCCTCTAACACAAAACTTCTTATATGTGGTTTATATTATCCATGCCCTTAGTCACTTTATTCCATTTATCCACAACTCAGATCTTTTTCAACAAATTTCTTGCTAAAATCTAAAATATTCTGTATGCATTATCCATGTCCTCAGTCATTTTATTCCATTCATCCACCACTGAAATCTTTTTCAACAAATTTCTTCTTTAATTCCATTTTATGTCCTCTGATTCCTCTACCCCTATATCTGTCAATGATCTGTTCACTGGCAACATCACTGATCTGTTTTAAAACTTAAGGTTGTGATCAGGTCATCCCTTACTCTTCTCTCTTCCAAGGTTGGCAATTCTAAAGGATTTAACCTTTCCCTGTAAATTAGTGTTCTTAATTCTGGCACCACCTTTTCTTGCCCTTCTCTATCAGCTGTTTGTGCTTCTTCAATTGAGGTACCCAAGCTTGAAAAGCTTGGCCTTATGTACGATACAAACAGCTAGCTACATATTACCTCATCCATATACTTGAAAGCTATACTGGTATTTGCCAGAGGACAGCCTTCTTTACAATTCTCTTTGGGTGGGACTCTGGTGAAAGGTTAAGGATGATGCTAACTCACAAGCCCTTCTCACTCCCAGAATCTTGAAGACTGTTTCCTCCTAGATAACAATTATGTTACGGCCTTCTTTCACTCTGTCCTATCCATATTACTTTACATTTGCTTGGGTTGCACCTAAGCAACCATGTATCAGACCAACTTTGGAGTCTGTTTAGGTCCATTTGTAAGCTGATGAGGTCCTCCTCGCTTTTCACTTTCCTCATGACTTTTGCATCTTCTGCAGACACATTTGGGACAGAATCCATACCTTCAAGCAAGAAAATCACATAGATCAAGAAGAGTAACAGTCCAAAAATAGAACCCAAGGGCACTCCACCGGTGACCTCCACCCATTTGGAGGTGTGTCCTTTGTTCCCTTCCAATAAGATAATCTTCTGTCCATTGGAGGCATTCCCCCTTACTCTTGCCTGGTATTCCAGCTTCTTAATCAGCCTCCTATGTGGTACTGTGTCCATTGCTTCCTGGCAGTCAACAAATAGACAATCTACTCAGGTTTTCCTTTTGTCTGAGACAGACCTCACTCTCTGAGGTCTGTTGTCCATGACCTCCTTTCCCTAAAACCATGTTTTCTCTCACTTAGGTATTTTCTCACTTGTAGAAGGTCACCCATTTGCTTTCTGACTATCTTTTTCAGTACCTTTAAGACCACACTTGTCAAGGAGACTGGTCTGTAGTTCAGCACTATACATGCATTCCACCAATCCTCAGGCACTTCACCATGATCCATACATACAATGAACAACCTTACCACACAATCAACAACAAAGTCACCCCTTTCTCAATAAATTCAACTAAAATACCATCCAAACCTGCCACCTTGCCAGTTTTCATCTTCTGCAGGGTTTTCACCACCCCTTCTTTCTTTATCAAACCACTCTCACTGACTCTCATTTCACACACCTTCCCAACCAAAATACCCTACATCTACCACTCTATCATCAACCACATTCAACAAAACTTCAAAATACTCACTCCATCTCCTCCTCACTTCATCACTACCTGTTATCACTTCTGCCTTGTCCCCTTCACCGATATTCCCATTTGTTCTCTTGTCTTACTCACATTATTTACCTCCTAAAACATCTTTTCATTCTCCCTAAAGTTTAATGATACTTTCTCACCTCACCTCTCATTTGTCCTCTTTTTCAACCATTACACCTTCCTCTTGACCTCCTGCCACTTTCTATTATACATCTCACAGTCATTTGCAGTCCTTCTTTGCAAGTATCGTCAACATGATTTATGATGGGGTTACATTCTGATAAACCCATTGTATGTTGAAAATACTGTAAGTCAAAAATACATTTATCAAAATAAATACCCAATCAAAATGCAAGCTTTAAATTTCTAATCATAGTGAAAATAAACTAGACACTGGTTTAATTAGTTGCAAAGTTAGGAAAGTTTTAGAACCAACCAAGCTGACAATAATACATGTATCTCTCTCAAACACCCTACATCTGCCACCCTGTCATCAAACACATTCAACACTCCTTCAAAATACTCACTCCACCTTCTCAAGTACGTAAATGCATGTTTCTTGTAAACTTTCCTCACTCATAATATGTCTTACCTTCTCATCTCAGCTTGTTGTCTCTTGGCCTGCAGCATCTTGATGTCCAAATCTTGGGGTTTCCGACTTGATGAAGTTCGATTCATTGCTCCTATATCCCCATTTTCTTTTAGATGATCGTAGTTCTGTTGTTTAAGCTTGACTGACCCTCGGACACTGCGGCGTATGGACCTTAGAGATGAGAACAAAGTACCCATGCTCATGCAAATGTCATGCCTCATGCAACTATTAGAGCAACACTTATAAACTCTGTTGAAGCTCAGGTTGCAAGCATTTCTGAAACTTGCTTAAGATTCACAAGCTTCTGTGTCCAGTAGCGGATCCACTGGAATAGTATCACATGCCACTTGAATTTTCATATACAGTGTACTGATTTAGTTTTCGAAAAATACATAAAAATTTGCAAATAACCTACACCACAATGTTCTACAGGTCTGAAACAATTTAGGAAACCTAAAAGAATTTTAAAACTATAGGTAAGAAGTTTTAAATAATTAACATGAGCAAAACTGCTTCATATATATATACATATATACTCATCATATAAGAATGCCTCTATTATTGCGAGATTTTGGATCCGCCTCTGTTCTCATGACAAACAATTGCAGAGCCCTAACATGCTGTCACAGCACAAAGTTGGCATAACAAATCCAAGTCAGTGACTCCCTAAACACTTTCTCAAAGTAACTAGCTTTTTAAGTAAGCTGAAAACGTTTGCTGAAATAAATTCTCTGCTACTAAAATTGCTAAAATGTAATAGATATTGTTACTAATGTACATGAATTTTGTTTTACCAATGTTGTGGGAATAAGATCAGAAATCACATATAGTAAATGTTTATATTAAAGAAATAGATCATGAAGATAAATGCAAAAGATTCATAGTATTTAACAATCTTATGAAACAGATAACATTGTAAGTCAAGCACACTTACTGGTTGGACTTTGATTCCACCATCTTAAAATCTTCAAATATGCCCAAACAGGTGGAGTGATAGCCTGTGCATGATCCTTAAATGATAATATATTTATCTATGTGGAACATGACCCATTCTAGAGATTCCATGGAAATATTATCATGGAAGAAGCATGGATATAATTCAGAGAAGAACTATTTCATGAGTCTGAAATGCAAGCTTAGCCTTTAACCCTTAGATTGTGGCATACATCTGAATAAAGCTCACAAACATTAAACACAAAATACCTTTACAGAATATCTCTATATCTTATGTTTCTGAACAAAATACCCCAAAATCATTAGTATTCTTTTCATCATATTGATGTAGGGAGTGGGTGTTGAGTTAATGGGGGAGGACCCTGACTTGCAACATGGATACTTCTTGTCTGTACATGATTATATTTTTTTCTTGGTAAAATTTCTTTGAACTTACATCTAACTGCACTACATTATGCCTTTCTTTCCATCAGTAATTTCAAACATCTCACATATTTCTTTAAATTCTTTCTTTTTATGCACAGCTCAAACTGAGAGGGGTACAAGGGGAGATGGCATCCCCCTGTCGAGTGAACCACTTTACTGGTAAATCACGGTCTAAGGGTTAAAGTGCTCGACTAAATAGTGACCCGTGAATCACACTCATTTTCACTAGTTCTCTCATTTCCAAAACTCACTGTGAGATCACAGTAACTCCAATTCAGGTCACTCCACCCATATATAAGTCATATTTGTCTTACCCAATTAAGGTTATGTTAAGAAAAAAGTAGGTTTTGAAGGATGAAAACCACTTTTCTAATATACGCTGAGCCCTATGAGCATCTATGATCATCTGCTTGGAGCAGAGTTAATATACAGTCTTACCATCCCTAAAGAGAGCAACCATGACAATTAACCTTCTAAAACCACAATAATACTTTTGAAACTGCCAGATACTCACTTGAAGAAACAAACAATTGCACAAAAACAGCTCAGGCATGGTGATCAATTGGGACAAAAGGACCAGACAAGATTCACTGTCATTCACAGGCCAATAAAGTTTGTGCCCTCGGCCTGTTACTGTCAAGATTTTTTTTTAAATGGAAAGAGGGGAAGGGATGGCAAGTATACTGCTGCTCATAGGGCTCTACCTGTGGTCAGGAAGTAGCTTTTCACTCTTCTGACTCTACATTTCTCACATACAAAAAAAGATATATAAACATCTGAGGGCATAACCACATGAAGGAGGGGCATAAGAAAAATCTTTTGAAAATATATAAGAAAACAACTGACATCTGGTTAGTGAACCAGCACTTTAGTGGTTGTCAAGTTGCACTCCTCTTACCCAGATAGCTGTCTTTTCTTTCTGACTCACTAACATGTGGACTACTGGCATTCTGTCCACAATCATATAATCTCTCCTTGTCAGATGTAACAATTGACAACATCTAACTCACATAGCTCATTCTTCAGAACTCTAGACTTTCCTGTAGTGAGCACTATGCACTAGCCCTGCCTTTTGGCAAAATGGTAGAAGCAGTAGATATAAGTAGTAGGTAGGAACATTTAAGCATGACTGTTAAGTAGAAACATTAAGGAGAAGCAACAGGTAGCAGCATTAGACAGT
>JAUUDZ010441953.1:0-13092 GCA_032361705.1 Panulirus versicolor
TATATATAGACACACGCATGATTAATTTTCTCCATTTCATATCTTAAAAATGTTTTAAACGAAAATATTAAGTTTCATTATTTTTTTTAAAGATCCACACACCTAAACCCGTACATGACGTCATTATGTACCTAGACCTCTCAAAAGGATTCCTTTTTTTTTGCGCCGATTCTGCGTCAAATTTGTACGTGTATTGGTTGTCGTATATGATGATATCGACGATGTATGGGAACCGGTTTTGACTATGTGACATCTAGACCCCGGTTGTAAATCTCACTTTAACATCTGGCGCAAACCCTCGACACCGTAAACCTATGTCCGGCGCATATTAGAGTGCTGTTTTGAAGGTCGTTACACCTGCCTCCGGTGTTATCTCGGAACATATCTAATCACGTACGAAGCCTGCTGTTATCGGGCTAGGCACTTGCGATGTTACCCACACTTGGACCACGTTATCATGTCAGATGTGTTACAGTGATGTGTCGGAATGTCGCTATTCACACCTACCTTGGAGCTTAGTACTGACGACGTTACGCAACCAGACCCAGAAATGACGTTGCATCACCCGGAACGTAACTACTGTTACGAACGTTACACACCTGCATCCCTGTATGACATGTTTACACCAGAGACTTCAGTATTACGGACGTTACACAGCGGGATCGTAGTGTGACGTCAGGTCACAGCATTTCTTAGTTTAAACTACTTAAAGCACTCTTCATGTTAGCTAAACTAGACGAGGCAATAGTTATGTGCTGTATGGTAGACTGCGTAACTATTTCCGATGATTATGGTATCATTGTGTAGTTTGTACAGTAGGAAGTTGGGTTTAAACGCTGTAGTTACTATTAATGAGCCATTAGGCATGATGCGGTAGTTTGCACAGCTTATAGTTACAGATAATACGATGAGTTATCTTTAGTAGAAACACCTTAGAGGTTAGCTTGACGTCATACAGTAGTTCATATGGCGATTTTTGTAAACTTTCCACGGTAGTTAGATGGGAAAGTAGTTCACGCCGTTCAACATTTTAACGGATACGTAGAAGTGCTTATTGTCCTCGGAAAACCGTAATCATTCATGCTTGGACGGATTGCAGGCCACTTGGACGGAACGAGAAAATACAGAGACGAACAATTGTCTGGGTCAGCCAGACATGGCGGCTTGCGAATTTAATGGGGAAAACGAAAGACGGGTCTTGTATAGACATGGTCCGTTGCCAGGCTATAAGGTCTTGGCGAAACTCTTAAACGTTATTGGCTCCGATGTCATAGTGTCATGTCCGTGTATGATTTGTTTACGGCTCTCTAAGGATGCCCACGGTATACATTAGAAAACGTTGTCGTTGATGGTATTAAGGAGGTACTGTCGTGTAGTTGACAAATGTTATTTTAGCGGTTTTCAGTGAGAGCAAGTTATTGTTTGTCTGTAATGTTGTTCACTGCTGAGATCGTGTCATAGACAGTATATAGAGTTTTTGTGCTGTATTTGTATTAAGTAATTACTGTAGTTGATTTTAACTGTAGGTGAAAAACATATGGATAGTATTTCTGCTAGACATTACTGTAGCAAACTACAGCTGTTGAGGCAAAGGAGAGTGTTAAGACTTTGATGTAGCGGCTGTTGTTGTTGTTGTAGTGCGCGGCGTTCGTGGGGCCAATCCCCCCGCTCCCCCAGACGCCCCCGAGACGCAACATCTGCACGGGCGTTTCTGTGGCGCTCGTGGTAAGTACCGCCCACTTCCTCCTCCGCCCGTACCGCCTTCACCAGTACACCCTCTGTACCCTCACTCCTAATGTTCTTTGTACACCTGTGATACACCTTGGGTGTTTACACCGCCCACACCATCTATTGCATGCCCACTGTACACCTTGCACCGTGTTGTGTGCACTACCCACGCCCTCCGCCCGCACTACCCACTCCTGCTCCCCTTCGGCGTAGTTTCCGCATGGTTTATCTGCAAAGACCTCTTCATTTTGACATTCATTTATCTAGGGGGTAATTCTACTGATTGGTCATCAGGTCCAGGTTAAAGTCTGGCTCGCGCATGGTCCTCAGAACACAGCTGTGTGTGTGTGTGTGTGTGTGTGTGGAACTAACTGCTGAGGTACAAATGGACCCCAGCAGTGTTGCAGACTAGTCACCTGGCAACGTGGGAGAGGGGAGTGACCAATCATCTGGCCTGGAGGGAGGGTCAGAGGTCGGGGGAGAAGGAAGCGTCTTTTAAAGTCCGGTTGACATCTTAGGGAGCGGCCAACCTGCACGCCACAACAGGCCGTAAGAAGCAGCGTTGTCAGTGTTCCGCTTCCCCCGCCGACACATTCCCTTCCCATGCGACAAGTTTCCTCTCGTGCCAGATAATGATATTGTGTCTTCCAGGGATGTATTGACTCAGGAAGATGGAAGGTTTTGTAGGGACTCAAAGAATGGTGGTGGACACAACTCTGTACAATCAGATTTCCTTTTAGGAGTTTGATTCGACTTGTTTTGTACAGAAGTTTTTGTATGTATTTTTAGGGAAATTCCTGTGGGACCATTTTGGAAACCACAGTATAAGTCCTGTTGACCTTTATAATGCACGTTAAGGAGGCCGTCACTTGCCCATTTAAGTATAACAAGACTCTATGCGTGCTGAATGACGACTGTCGAAACAAAGACTTACGTGTGCGTGGGAAGTGTTATATAACCCACTCACTCCTGGCTTGTATTGGTGACCAAAACCTTCTCTCCCTTCACATGTATACAGTTTATGTTAGATATTTATGTGACCAGATGTTACAGCATTGCATGATTGTCGGATGCTTTTATGTTAATGTAAACATTATGTCAAATTTCATCCCAGGACAGAGTGGTGACGAGCGTGTGGCAATTGTTATGCTGTTAATTTTCAAGTTTGTCGGTACTTTGGTGTGTGTTATTATGGCTGCATGATAAACAACTAGTGTGTACAAGAACCTTCAAGGACACGGAATTTATAGAGGATTTCCTCCGTCTTCTGGCTAATGAGTCAACACGAAACTTGACAGTGATGCCATGTTACGCTCTCCTTGCACCTTATATATGGCTTACTATAGACAAACCTCTTGCATTTAGCGTGTCTTGAGTTAGTGTAGTAGTTTTTAAGGTAATATAATTTGAAATAGATCAGAACAAGTTTATTTTCTGAATGGCATATGGTATTATTTACTAATCTTATTTTATTTTCTTCCCAGCAGGTACAACGTAATTTTCTTTTTTTTTTCAGGATTATTTTCATATTTGCCCTTGGTTGAAATGGGTGAAATTTGACATGTTTAGTTAGATTTATTTCGGAAAACATTTATTTGAGATAAGCTAAGTTTTAAGTTAAGCACCACAGAGCCATTCCCTGTAGGCAGCTCCCGGGAGACGCGCTCATCATGGGGAAAAGTTTCCCCTTAAATGTATTGCGAGATATATCAGTCAAATATCATGTTTGAAATGTGCAAATAAGAGTACGTCTCTGGGAGCTTGCCTGTAATTTTCAGACATTAAGTTTAGATTTAAGGCCCCCCTTTTTTTGGCATTACACTATATATATGAATATAGATTATCTTTATTTACTTTTCACGTGTAGAACGTTAGCTGCAGTTTGAGTGTTGCTTCATTGCCATATTTTTGGGATGTTGCTTCATACATATCCGGCAATCATGAGGAATAAGTGTTTAGTTTTCCTACAGGGTTTCCCCCAGCCACTGCTTATCTCACTTCTAAACGATATTTCTTCTAGCATTTAAGTTTCATTAAATTGCTTGATTTAGCTTTGTAGTGTAATGCCATTTTCGGTATTGACTGAAAACTGATTTCCATTGTATTCACAAAATGACAAGTGTCCCGTTTTCACTGATGACCGGTGACGGCTTACATTTTTTGTGTTGACTGAAACCCTGATTCTCCTTTGGCTATTTTGTTTGCACATTTTGTAAGATGACAGTCTTTTCCTTCCTGCATAGATACATATATCTCCAATATCCTCATTTGACTGAAATCTAGTTTTTGAGGTACACTTATTTTATATCGTGTAACTATATTATATTTTGACTATGCTCCCCCTGTGCTCTTTTGACTTTGAAGTGATAACTGACAGTATGACCCATTTTCCGTTCTGGTTCGCTGTGCCTCCTATGTTCTGTTTTTGACGGACATCCCATTTTCTACCTTGACTGACTCTATATCTCAGCTGACTGACCAAGTGTCCCGTCTCCCCACAAATGTGTAGAAGGCGGCTTACCAATACCGTGACGACCTTCTCGAGAAGCATGTGGGGCCTCGGGTCCGATCCTTTGATGCCTCCAAAATGAAGAGCAAGTTCGAAAAGCCCAAGGTAACCCAAGACCCACCTCGATGGTGGTGCTGCACCTCACACACAGATTAACCTGAGTTGTAACCGTTCTTTAACACGCTTTGTTCTGAGTTTGGTAACGTTTCTTAGATTGGCAAAACGTTTGTTTCTCATTATTAACACGCTTTGTTTACTTTTTTTAGCGTAGAAGATTAACATTTACAACACCGGATTTTAACACTTGCAAGTTTGTGTTCGATGGCTTTAACCCGTTTCCTTTGTGGGTGTTACTTAACATATTTGTTATGAGTTTGTGACTGATTTGTAGACTTACAAAAAAGAAGTTCCCGACGGTGATTATTATATAATCTTTTTTTTACTTTTTTTTTTAACCGCCTTGGTTACGTTATTAACACGAGTATGTTTCGTTTATAGTAACTATCCCCTAAGTTAAGTTGTATATGTTTGTATGTGTGTGTTTGTTTAGTAGTTGATAAGATATCCAACAAGGTTACATTAGGGCGTTTATTTATGTTAATCAGATGATACAAAACGTCTTTATTACCATTTAGGTAGTTTTATTGTAATTTTATTTAGTTGTTTAGTAAATGTCTTTTTTAAGTTAGTGTTCGGTCATTATTTGAGACGATCGACTTCAAAGAAAATTCCCTGGGACGTGGCTGTTGGTTTTCCGGGATATCGATCTATTAAAGGAAGTTATGAAGACATAAGAATTGTGAAAAATCATTCTTGAGGAGGATGAAAGTTTGATGAGAAAGGATAGTTTAGCTTCGTCTGGCGTGTACGGATGGGGTAACGGGGGGGGAGGGGGCATCCTTTCTAGGATCGTGTCCAGGGTGAGGGATGTGTATTCTAGCAGAGGATCATAGCCTGATCCTGCAGGTCGTTAAGTTTTGGTCGTTACCTGTGACCCTGTATCCTAGTAGCTGGCCAGGCATCATGCAACACTCCTAAATTTGGAACATTCATTTGCCTCTCCCAGCACTGCCCGTTTTCCCTGGCCATCAGAAAACCGGCTGCTTGTTACTGTCATACCCCCTTGCAACACCAGCTCTCATGACATGGGTACGTTGCCGCCGCCGGGAAGAGGGTCTCCCCTTCTTTCAACACACACACACATGTTCTCTGTCCGTCGCTGGTGAGCCAGTGTGTGGGTGGCTGGGTTCATGGCCCGTGCACGTCTGGAGGCGTCGCTAGTGCTTAATGTTAATTAAACATGCTAACTGTCCATCTAGCGGGTCGCTATCCCCTGCCGCATCAGGGAGCCATAATCCCCCGAACACCGCGGTACGTACCCCGAGTAGGAAGTCCTAACCTTTGACCTGGACCTTAAAAAGTGAGGTCAGAAGTTGTGCCATCGAACCCCAAAAGGTCGTGCTTAGGGGTCGTCTTGTCGTGCTCGAGAAATGACCTTATAATTACGACTCTTCCTTGTGTCCCGTGGGGAGACTTCCAGTGGCAGCTGGGGCAGGTATTGCCTCTGTAATTACCCCGCTAACTAATATATACAGCTTGTTGATCTATATAACCAGTCAGGAATTAATTTCACATTATCGCGTAAGGCTTGGAGCGTAAGTGGAAGATTTTGAAGTTTTCTCTGGGGTTTATATCAAGTGGTGACCGACGCGCAATGTTTATGAATTTCGTTTTTTTTATTTTCATTGTAACTTAGTTACTCGTTCTTTTAGTTTCACTTACCATATTTTACTTCTTTACTGCCCTGTTTTGACCCGCGCCCGTCCAAGGATCCTGACCTCGCTTATCCCAACGCGCCATAAGGTCATGCATTGTAGCTCCTGTCACCTGGGCTGCCCCTAGCCTGGGCCAGGTCACGGAGCCAGACCAGAGATTACTTCTAAAGTTATCTCTGTTATCTTAGACCATGATAACCTCCTGAGGCTGACTAAGGTCACTCGTGTCTTAGGGCTGACCCGAGACTGACACAATAATCTGAGCTTCCCAAATCAACATGTGCAGGGAAGTGTAGCGCGGCTGTGGGATGAGTGAGGCTCGTCCCCTGGACCTTGTCTGTGTCTCTGTATCTGTGTGTGTGTGTGTGTGTGTCTGTCTGTCTGGAGAAGTTTGTATGACTGTATTAACAGACATGTGAGCGAAAGTTTGTATACTATCAAGTGTTATATACATAAGTGTAGTGTGCAAATGTACCTTAGTTTAAGCTTCCAGAGTATTGGGTAGAGCGAGGGAGTCAGCTGGGAGGGTGGGTGGTAGTGCGTATCCCTCTGGTCATCATCAAGGTAAGGTAGAAGGTTTGTATGGTAGATTTAGCCAGGTTAAGAGGTGTCGAGGTTACGGACATTAATGGCTCGTGAGGGACTGAGCTCTACAGAGCAGTACTGTGCACATGCCACTGGTGATTTGCTCCCCCGTCAGGCCATTAACCTTTGTAGTATGTCATCGCTGCCCCACTCCACTCCCTTCCTCCTACCATCCCCTTGCCGTATGTTGACCTTCCCATATCTAGGCCAGCAAGGATGTGTGTGTGTGTGTGTGTAACTCCCCGTGGTTCCCGACATCCTGATGATAAATCCCGTCGGCCTCAGCACGCCACTGGCTCCTCAACATGTCAGCCTCTGCCTCTGGGGCCATGGATCACGGCCTGCTGGTCCATGGGCCACACCCACACACCCCCTAAATTGTGGCCCAACCAGCTCCAGCAGTGTGGCCCATACACCGAATACCCCATACACCTTGCCGTCTCCCCGTAACGTAGCCCACCTTCCCTGCAGTGTGGGTAACATTATTATCAGCCCCCGTGCTACGTGGACCGTACACCTCAACACCTTATACCACGTACACCTGTATCTTGGCCACACCATGCACTGTGACCTCGATGGAAGCCAGTAATGCGGACCCAGGACGACCTGTACTGCGGACCCAGGAGGTCCTGTACTGCGGACCCAGGCGACCTATGATAGAGACATGGAAGGGTCAGCAGGATGGGTTGGGGCGGATTATCCAGGAGGGTTGGCGTGCGGAAGGAAGAGTTAGGTCGGCTGCTGCAATCACAGTTATGATGCCGCCTTTGTGTGGCTGACTGGCTGGCTGGCCCCGGGTAGCTCTATCACCTTAGCTGCCTTCACTACGATCCTCATCCTTCAATTCACGTCTCCCGCCTTCATTCATGAGCCTTTCACCTTAATTCAAAAGTCTCCCGCATTGATGAGTCTTGCATCTGGACGCGCGGGGTCAACTCGTCTCTGTTAGAGGGGTTAGATAAGGTTGAGGGCTACATGGTAGGGTGTGTTGTAGGGTTAAAGGTCTTGGTTAAAGGCTAGAGTCTAGTGTAGGTTTAAGGATCAGGGTTACAGGTTGGGGCCTGGTGTAATGTTGAGGGTCAGGGTTACAAGTTATGCCCGGGTATGGAGTAAGGGTCAAGATATGGTTCAGGGCCATAGATAGGGGAATGGGTCAAGTCGAAAGGTAAAATCGCTTTTTGTGGGGTTATGAGTTACCGTCGCATATTGCTTCAGGTGGAGGGTAAGGTGTAGCGTTAGGAGTAAGGACTGTAGGGAAGGGCCACGTACAACAGTAGGAACAAGGCCTTCAAGTGGGGGTCAGGGCGGTGGGTATGGGCCGAGTGTTGCTTTAGGAAGGAGGGCTGCCGGAGAGGGATAGGGCCGTAGGGAAGGGCTAAGGGCCCTGGTTAAGTGCCAGAGGTGGGGGAGACCTGAAGGACTGGCGGGTCAATAACGGGGTCGCCACCCAACCCCTGCAATCATACCACCGAGCTTAGGTTTATGGCCCGGCCACGTCATGCTGGGACACCGTGGTCATACTGTGGCAGATGGGCTGTGTCTGTAGTTTGAGAGGTGTGGTGTAGTCACGGTGAGAGAGATGGTCATATTGAGGGAGGTTTGGGAGATGGGTTGTCATAGTGTGGGTAGTATGGTGGTGTGGCCATAGTGTGGAACATGTAATTCCCTATTTGTACTATATGGGCCAGAGTTCTTCATTGATGGATCCTGCTTCTTTTGCTCATCTCTTATCTGTACAACGGTGTAGACTTATGTATGCTTTTCGCATTGAGAAACTCATTCAGTTCCTTCCATTCCTCCACTACACTCGTGCTATAAAAGTACTACTTCCCTGCTTATCTTCATCTTGTGGCCGCTGGTTCTTCTGTCTTTACATTTGCTCACTGTTGACTTCATCCGACTAGGTGAAAACTTAAAGGTGATCAAGTCACCCCTCACTCTTCTTTTCATAGTAAGCAAATTTATAAAACCCTTAATCCTTTCCCTGTTAATCAGTTGCCTTGATTCTCGTACACCATCCTTCTTGCCATTGTCTGGACCCTCTCTGTTAAGTCCAGTGATCAAACTTCAGAATTTCCTGATCCATATACTTCCATGATGGGCACTGTGGCGTGGCGGTGATGGTGTGGCTGTGGTGAAGTATGATGTCCCTCTGTGTGGGAGACATGTTGTGGCCTCACCAGGGCGGTGTTAATGGACGAGGCAGTAATGGGGTTAGGGGAGCAGATGCCTCATTTGATTATCAATTATCTGGTGTGATCGTGACCCTGGGAGGGTATGTATGGTGGTGTTGTCGTACCGGATTAAGCCAGGCTCAGCCTTACTCGGACGTGAATCCTTTTTTTTTTCGCATTCTTACGTAACTCGAGACTGACCTGACCCCTCGCGGGGAGCCGTTGTTAGATCGACATGGGAAGTTCTGGGTGTCTTTAAGGATCCTCTCCCTCCCCATACTAATCCCCCCCTCCCCCATTTTTCCTTTCTTATCCTTGGCTGTGTTGTGTGAGTCAGGTTAGTGGTGTGACTTGTGTGGTGGAGAGTGAGGGAGTTGGAAAAGTTGAAAGGTTATTACCATCAGACAGGACCAGGGCTGCAGAGGTTGTGTTAGTAATGTTAGAATATTAATTAGTCCTTGCATGATGTATTCCGTGCAGCCTGCAAGTTGTATGTACTTTCTGAAGACTCGAGTTAACCTTGGGCATGAAAATATTGTGAACATTGTGTATGTGTGTGTGTGTGTGTGTGTGTGTGTATCGTCCTTACGCAGGTGCTGCTGTGCGTACTGTGGGTATGGATGTTGTGTTGCGTATGTTTGTGTATACCGTACTAACCCTTTTGTCTGTCTCTCGCACGCCGCCACAGCTGAGGGTTCCCGCGCTCGCCCAGATCTTTCAGGAGTTACTACGAACGGTACACCATAAGCGGGTATTGTGTCAAACTTATGTCATTCTTGCATATTTTTCCCCAAGATTCTCCTTCACCGCACCCTGCGTCGCCCAGCCCGGCACAAGAAGCCGCTGCGGCGCGACTCCACCCGCTCAGACCAAACACTCACCAGCTAGTCGGGCGGGCCTGTCCACTGTACAGGAGCCAAGGCTGGCTCCTGTACACCTGGTGCGAGCGAAGTCTCATTAAAAAGACATCTCGAGATTTTCCGATATAGATGATCAAAGATGTTTTTTTAGTCCCTGCCGCTTACTGGTTATCAGATTCCCGCCAAAATTTAAAACCTTAACACAAATGTTCTTTCCTGTTAACATTTAACGAGAAAGTTTATCCGACGATTTATGTAAGGAGTCGGTTCATGAAACAGCTTGGGTCATCATGCACGTCTTTAACAGACTGATTAACGAGGAGAGAATGATCTCGAGATGTTTTTTTTTTTTATATTTTGAATATATGACCGAGGGATGAGAGTCGCGCCACAGGGTCGCTGGCAGACGATGTGTGGAGGGCGTGGCGTCCCTCCCAGGATCCCCCGGACAGTGATGTAAACGACAGAGTCTACCGCCATGCCACCTCACCTGAGCTACCTGCCCAGTGCACGCTACCTCGCCACCGTAATTACGTGTTAGATGCACCTCTGCGGTAGTTGGAACATTGTTTTCCTCTTGTTACGCACCAGTTGAACAGCTACTAGTGGTAACCACTGTATTGTTTGTGCTCACTTGTTTTAGTGAAGACCAGACGGTAGTACATACATCTGTCGCGAGCACTTCGTGTTCCTCCTGTCTCATGAACATTTATTATTATTATTATTATTATTATTATTATTATTATTATTATTATCATTATTATTTATTATTATTATTATTATTATTATTATTATTATCATTATTATTATTATTATTTATTATTATTATTATTATTATTATCATTATTATTACTGATATTATTATCATTATCTAATTCGCGGGTTGTGCACCAGTTTTCTGTCACCAGTAGTCTCACACTGACCCTACTGGGTCATCGTAATCCCTTGTCAGCTTCCTAAGTGACCTATGTGGGTCAACGAGATCACTTTGGTGGGTCAGCACAGCGATCTAGGTGACTCAGCTTATCTAGTGGCCTTGGTGGGTAAACCCAGTGACCTAGATGGGTTAACAGTGACCTCATTTGGTCATCAGAATCATCGATCATTTAACAAGTACCTCGTCTGCCAGTTGATGTGGTTTCCGAAGTATGATGGATGAATGCCGCACCGTTGTCCCTTCCAGTGGACTGTACTGCCACATGTAACACATGTCATGTTGAAATCGGCAACAGAAACAGACGAGTGATTTCGCTGACCTCGATCAGTTGAGGTCACTTTTTGTTTTAGATAGTTGTATGTATTAAGTAGGTCACACCCCACCACCCCTGGTTGTCTGGGGTCACTTGGATCAAGGCCATGTGGTACCATTCAGCCCTGAGTCATATGATTCTGAGAAGCGAGATCACATTCCTGGGTCAGACGGGTTCACCCATCTCTGGGTCATAGGAGGTCACTGGGTCATGTTAAGTGAGGTCATATGTCTGGACCAAATAGGGTCACGCATGCCTGCGTCAGATAAGGTCTCAAAACGTTGCCATGTGACATATGAGTGTTTCGTAAGAGGTTACCAAGGCTTACGTGAGATGACGTATGTGTCATGGGATAACTTAACCTTGAGTCAGATGAAGTTACGTGACCTAAAGTCATAAAAAGACGGTGGTTGGGGGTGGATGGTGTGTTACTTTAAGTCACGCGACCCAGTTGTGAGGAGGACCACACATCCTGGGATCAAACGAAGTCACAGAACCGTAGGATGGGCCATCTCACTGTCGGGCGCCCGAGTTCGCTGAAGCGGTCCTAAGGTGCAAGTATCGGGGTCGGGGTGCGTGACGGCACCCATACCATCTGCTGGGTTCCGGGGAACCATAACAGCTTACAGCGGTCATGCGTGTGTTTCTCCATGACCTGGCCCCAGGTCACCACCATCCCCAGATACATCAGGTCACCAGACGGGCCTGACGTGTACATCTCGGCTGTAGTGTTACATGACCTCCTCCTGTCACTTCTCAATCCTACTGGACTTGACTGTTACCTGACATCCTTTACTTGTTGATGTTACGTCCTCTTTCGCCCTCCTAGAGCTTACGAAAATAGATTTTTATATTTCCTAACTGTGTTGTTTATTTTTCTCTGACCCTGTGTAACCTTTGACGTCATGGATGGTCTCGCTAACCCTCCCTGTCGCACATCTGTTGCTCCGTGGCCACACCTGCTGCCTGACCTGACCTGACCCGTGCATGACGTGGTTCTTCACTCACTAACAATACGTTCGTGTGTGTGTGTGTGTGTGTGTGTGTGTGTGTGTGTGTGTACACGTGCCTGCGTGTGCACCTGGTCCATGACCGCACCGACCCTCTGACCGTGTGAACAATTCTGTGTGTTTCACTAACTCCATAACTATGCACTTCACTTACTGGGTGTGTGCACCGACTCTGACCTTGTGCACCTCATGCCTGCCTGTGTGCACGTTCTCCATGATTGTGTGTGCACTTACTCCGTGACCGTGTGCGCACCGCGACCGGCTTGTGCACGCTGCTGTACGTGGTGGTGGTGACGGGACAGGACCCCTTCCCTCTGTACTCCCTCCTGGACCTGCATGATGGTGTAAGTAGTCGCCACGGTGGCCTGCACAGTGGGTCACACCATGCTACCCTGTACGTGCAGTAGGCCACTTTCAAGCCTTATCTTCACTATCTTAGAGTCCGACGATTTAACCAACCCCCTCATGAGTATTATGACTAACCTTACAAATGCGATGACTAATACTGTACTCAAAATGTGTTAAGTCTTCGAACTCAGTAGATGATGTATATATGATTCTTTTTTCAGCCTTTCACTGTTTTATCTTTTATGTACTGGGTGTTGTATATGTTGCCCTTGCACATTTAACGTATAGTAAATATTAAGCACTTAATTAGTTTCCTCTCTATCGTAAATATTAAGCACTGTTGAATTGTTTCATCTGTATCATTTACTGATATTGCTTGCGTGCCGTACGTGTGATCATTTCTTATACGTTTTCTGTTTTAACTTTAGACTCGTCAAATATCTTCAGTATATGAATTATTGATTTTTTTTTTACTGTGGAACGGGCCTAAAGTTTATTGTGTAATTGTACAGTGTTGTTCAGTGTTAATGAAATATACATATATGATTATGAGATTAAAGGAGGACATGGCGTGAAACAGAATTCCCATTGATGGCGACATTTAGAGAACAAAGAATCTTTACAGTTATCTCGGTCGAAATCTCTAGATTTAAAGCAAAACTTAATGAACTTAAGACTGAAGAGATGTAGTGCACTGGTGTGACATGTAGTAACTCTGATAACGTAGTATTAACAGCAGGACTGACATCCTTTAGGTAGAGAATGCTGGTGAGCCACGGAGGATGGTGGTGAGGGAACGGTGGTGCGTCATGAGCGGATGATGACCACTGCCGCTGAGTCACCTCACCTTCCT
>JAUUDZ010441964.1:0-13092 GCA_032361705.1 Panulirus versicolor
TATATATATATATCTTTGCTACAGAGCATTTTAACCTTACCTTCCTCATATTTTTTTTAACAATTATGACATGCACCATTTCAAACAGCATCCTTTCCACTTACTTAAAAACTAGGTTCTTTTCTGTTTCTCCCATTTCCTTGGTTCTGTTCTTTTTATTCAAGGCTTAGCCTCAATAAAGACTTATATGTATGTTCACACCAGAAACCTCTGTGTTGGAGAGGAAGAGTGGTTTTATTAAGTATTAAGTAGTGTATTATTGATATTTTACATGTGGGCTATATCCAGTCAAAAATAAACTGAACCTCTCTTACAGGGTTACAAAGACAATCCAAAAGTTAATGCAATTTTCGTAATCAAGGGAAGATTAGATGGTAAGTTTTTGAAGCTTTCTTGAATGCAGATTGATAATATAACCTACTGATTAAACAGAATGGAAAATTGTAGATATATGAATAACATTTACTAATGTTTTTACCTCATGTAGATGTTTAGTGTTAGGGAAATAACATAGAAGGGTGTTGAAATTTTATTCATTGTTTAATACATTTGAATATGTTTGTGATTTTTGTAGATGTTCCAAAGCTCCCACCTTTACCAAGAGAAGAGGATCTTGATAGTGATATAGAGGAGCCTCGCCCAAGTGCAAATATTCAAAACAATAACAACCAGAACAGCAAACACTCACAGACTGCTAAGCGCCGTCCCAGTGGCCCTCGTACACCGGATCCTTATGCTTCAGATGACACTAGCTCCATGCTCCCAGTTTTTGCTGCTATAGGAGCAGCTGTTCCCATTCTCTTTTGCCTCTGTAAACTGTGATGATTGTATTTTCTCCATATTTACCAAGGTTAAGTTCAATGTCTTCTTGATTTTCGAGAATCATGATTTGTATCCCAATACTCTCTTGACAAATTATTGGGAAAGATGTTCATCAGTATTCAAATGGTAATGGTGAAAATTGATTTAATTTATACATGATTCAGTATTCTATGATATTCACAAAACCAGAATGGCCAAATGGATGACAGTATTAGAGAAATGGTGAGTATTTATGAGGTACTTTTAATCCTTAAGAGGTAAGGATTAAGTTGGTGCTTAGAAGTTTTCATTTATCAGAGAAAACATTAAGTACTAAGATTTGGATTACCTTGGTATGAGGATGATTTTTTTTAATATATGCGATTCTGCAGCAGTGAGCAGTAGGTTGGGATACTGTGCCATTATTTTGCTAGTCTTTGTGGTGCTCACAGACATCTACTGGTACCAGGAGACTTGTGGGCCTCCCATATTTTTTCATAATAAGTGATAAGTTAACCAAAGATTGCTTTGTTCTTTAGAACAGAGGCTTCGGAGTCTTTCTTGGGATCCAAGTTGTGTGGTATGTACACATCTTAGCTATTATTCTATGGTGTAATGAAGAATGTAATTTTTTTCATCACCTCCTGAATGCATTTATTCTTAAAATGTTAGAGGAATGAATTGTATTTTGTCCTTAAACACTTGGGAAAATTACATCCAGGTTAGGTGTTATCATTTATGCAACTCCTATTCCTTCACTTTGGTGTAGGGTCAAGGGTTGTAGGTGATGGAAGGTGGCACAAATGTATGGATGATATTTGCATGTACAGTAATTTTGTACAACTTAGTCATTCCATCTGTTCAGGTTTCCAGCTGAGAATGAAATAAGCTGTAAAAGTATTGCTGTATTATATTGCGTCCATTTCTTAAGATAAGTAATTTGCTGTGTGATGAGGAAACCTTGGATTATATGTAAATTCAGTAATTAGATGACTTTTTTTCAGATTGTTGTATGGTAATGATGTATTGTTTTTTACTGTGGCTTATCTGCATCTTTTGTGGATTTATAATCTTAAGTTTTGCTCAATTTACTCGTTTCCTCTATGCACGTGGTTGATTTTCTGGGGGTGTGAATATATGACGAGGGGGGAGAGGCTTGTTAAATATTTGCATCTAAGTTTGATTTAACACAAAGGACATTGTAAAGAATTTAAGGAGTTACTGTATGAAGTACATCTGTGTGGCTTTCCCAAGTGCTTCTTGAACTACTGATTTCTGAAACTAATGATTTATAAATCTAGGTGTGTGGGTAGTGATGCATACAGCACAGGGAGTGATTGCTTGTTGAAGATGGCTGGAATTAAGGTTTTTGTAAATCTCACCTGTCTCACAAACAACTGATGGTCTATCATATTTTTATTTTTCCATCATCCAGTTCAGTGATCTGCATAACACAGCTGTTTTCATTATATCTGCTCTGTGGCTAATCATTGAGCATCTGATTATAAGATGACACTAAATTTCCCCTTTAATTTTAAAGAAGAATCAGCACACTATTTTTGTAGTGTTTTCTATTTTTCTTTAGAGATATAAACATTTTACTTTTTTAAGATTTCTTAGTGTTATTCGTTTGTCATTGACATTTCATGTTATGAATATTTTTGGAATCTAAGTAATATGTGATTAGGACTGTTGTACCAACATTCATTACCATTAATGTGCCAATTTTCTGTAATGGGATTAATCTTTATTTAGACATGACAGTCCCTTTACAAGCTAAAACATTTGAGTTTTGATATGATACAGTAATATCGTAGGTATAAAGTGGTTTCTCTACTCAACCTTATCAGGATGACAACACACACGTATATGGCATTTATAATTTTGTGTTCATGCATAGCATGACAGACACTTAGAAACTGTTTTGTCCATTGTCATTGTCATCCGTCCGTCTGTCTTTGGGAGTCATACCCTGGTTATATGAAGAATTTGACATGATTTTTAAGGGTTAGGTCATATGCATCAAACTTTGTGCTTTATACAGTCATTTCCCAGCATCTAAAGAACTGAACAGCATAAAACCCATATTTGTAATTTTGATTTTGCTTGATTGATACCCCTTATAAAAGTTTAATCTGGGATTTAACCTTGTTCATTGAACTTAAAGAAAATTTCACCTTTGTCCATGCAGCTTGGTACACATTTTTTGATATTTTCTAAACAATAATTTGAACTGTTCTTATTTCTTTCCCAATAGCAATTTTGCAATGTAGGCAACACAAGTGTTGATGGAACACCCTTCCTAACTGCCTACCATCTGCAACTAAACTCAAACTACTCCATGGTTTACCTTAACCGCTTCATATGGTCTGGTCAGCCCATTGCTGGTATGCACCTCCCATATACCACTTTAATACAATTGATTAATTGATTGCACACATTTTCTTCCTCTGAATGTTAAGGCTTCACTCTGTCATTCCATCTCCTTTATGGTCTTTCCCAAAAGCAAAGATATATGAGAATTCTGCAATATAGATAGAAAGACTATTCATTGTATTATCAGAAGTAATTAGAAACATACCTGGAATAGCTACAGAAATATTTGAAATAGAATGTGATATATAGTTGAAATCAGTCCTAGCTGAACCTGGGATTGACAGTAATTGAACGTGTATAGTGGCTTAGAGAAGCAGTATTATTTATCAAGCAAGACATGTGTGAGTGCTGTTTGCTTGCCCTTCCATTTGGTAAGATCTTACTTCAGGTAGGTATTATCCCTTTCTCCCTTTTCCTCTGACACTCAGATTCTCTTAGTCTTTCATCTTTGTTAATCATCTCTGTATGTCTGAATCACTTCAGCAAACTCTGGTCAGCTTTCTTAGTCAGACAACACTTACAACCACAGCTCTCCTGAAACTGTTGTTCCATAAAAAGTCAACCTGCCATATGCCGTACATTATACTCAGGCATTTTATGTCTAATATGTCCACCCTCTGTTCCTTGCTTTTGCATTCAAGACTTAAGACTTACATCCGAAAAACACCATATATTAGGGTTTCAGTTGCCTGTGCTGTTTTAGCTAACATAAAAAAAAAGGCATACTCACCTTTGCCCATAGAGACACTGATCTTCCTTGTCTTATGCTCTTTGATATTCCAAGGGCATTAAGCTTCTCTTCCACCCTATGACTCTTTCAGCCCCGTGGTTCCATATGCTGCTGTGTCCACTCCCAATTTTCCAGGGAGTTCCACTTTCTCCTTATCCTCCCATTTTACTCTTATTCTCAGACCATCATATCTGACCCTTTTGTTGTACCTCATTACTTTGATTTGCTCACATTTACTCTAAGCTTGCTTCATTTACACATGCTTCCAGACTCTGTTACCTGCTATTTAAGTGTTTTCTGAAGTTTGCCACCAGAGCCATGTTATCTATGAACAATAACTGTTTTACCTCCCATACCCTCTTAACCTCAGCCATTCTGTATACCCACTACATGTTCCAAGACCTTTGCACTTACCTCCCTCATTCCCCCAACCATGAAAAGATTGAACAGCCATGATAACATCACACATCCTTGACACATCCACCATCACTAGGAACTCATCACCATCCTCCCTTCCAATTTGCACTCATGCCATGATCTCTTAGTAAGATTAAAGATGCCTTACTGCATTTACCAACTTTCCATTTATCTCATTTATTTGTAGCACCTTCCACAGGGCTTATTTATTAACCGTATTATATACTTTGCCACATACACTTCTCAAGTTTTCAAAACAGACACATGGTCCATACACTTTCTATCTCTCCTGAAGGCTTACTGCTCCTCCCTCATCAGATAATCTGTGCTTGCCACCACCCTGTCAGTCACCAGTCTCCTATAAACTTTACCAGGTACACTCAACAGACGTATACCTTTGCAATTTGAACATTGATTTATGTTCCTCATACCTTCGCACAAAAGTACTATACCAGCATTCTTCCTGTCCTTCAGCATTTCATTGGTCCATACCAGTGTTGAATTAGGTGATTAAACATGAATGGCACTGTCAATAGTTTTTTTTTTGAGAAACTCAGGTGCAGTCCCATCCACTCCTGCTGCCTTACCACACATACAGCTATCTATCTATCTATCTATCTATCTATCTATCTATCTATCTAATGCCCGTTCCCTCTGGGAACTCCCATCAAAGGGGTGGCCAGAGCAAAAATGTCTCCACTTTCCCTTGTTCCTTTATGTCTCCCTTGCATATACCATTCCGTGCATTCTTATACCAATTCTGTCTCTCCAATACTCTTCCACTCTATTTCCCCATGTCACCGGTGGTCTTCCTCTCACACCAGCCCCTTTTGATTGCTCATTTTACACTTTCCTTGTAAACATCCTGTCCTGCATCCTTTCCACTTGAACAGACCAAAGTATTACATGTCACCCACTCTGTCATTCCACATTTCATTCCCTTTGCATTCCCAGCCATTCCACATTTCATTCCCTTTGCATTCCCTGCCATAACACTTCTCTCATACACCCACTCATTTCTCTTCATTCCATCAAGTCATACAATTCCATCAAGTCATACCGCATACTCCTCTTAACTCATTTCCACCGCCTGGATTCTTGCTCTCTGTGACTCATTACATGTCCATGTTTTGGGTGCATAGTCAGGTTGGGAGGACTGAGCTGTCCCTTAATTCTTACTGTTCTTCCATACTTACACCTCTACCCTTCATTATTCTGTTAAAGGACCCAGGGACTCCTCTACTATGTACTGTTCTCTCTTTCTTGTCTCTCCTTCCATATCACCAAACTTACACAAGATACTTCTCGAATACTTTCACCTCTTCCAGTCTTTCTCTCCCTATATTTGTAACACGGTTTAGTACACTTTCTTCTTTCATTCTATAGGGTTTTCCAAAATATATACTTTCACACTGTTTCCTTTCAAACACCATTCCTTTACTTTTGCTCATATGTATCTTCATTTTCCCCAACCCACACACTTATTATAAAACATTCTTGCAACTTTCCACAACTCCTCTTCACTCTTAGCAAAAAACACAGCATCATCCACAAACAGGCTTGTGATAAGCCACTGCACCTCACCACCACACTTTATCTTTGCATCCCCTTTCTCTAATATTCCTCTCACCTCTCTTATCACTGTAACCCTATATTTATTTTTTGTTTATTATACTTAGTCGCTGTCTCCCGCGTTAGCGAGGTAGCACAAGGAAACAGACAAAGGAATGGCCCAACCCACCCACATACACATGTATATACATAAACGCCCACACACGCACATGTACATACCTGTACATTTCAGCGTATACATACATATACATACACAGACATAAACATATTTACACATGCACACACTCACACCTGCTGCCTTCATTCATTCCCGTCGCCACCCCGCCACACTTTTCCACAGCCATTTTCACCAAAAAATCTAATCCACACATTCTCTGCCTTTCCTAGATCCCCTTGCTCTGCACTTATCCTGCATTTAGTCTCTTCCTTCACTCTATCAATCAATGCCCTTGACACTTTTCTTGGTACATTTAACATACTTATTCCTCTGTAACTGCTACATACATCTTTAGCACCTATTCCTTTGAATAAAGGAACAGTAATAGTTTTCACCCAGTACTCAGGCACAACCTTCTGTTTTCATGCTAAGTTACATGTCACATGCATCCACTTTATCTTACTTTCTGCTCCATACTTTATTTTCTTAGCCCTAATCCCAACCATTCCAGATACTTTTCCTATCTTTAGACTCATTATTGTCCTTTTCACCTCCCATCTTGCTACAGGCCCTTGCACTTGTATCCTTTTCCTCCTATCCTCCATACATATTCATATTTCAACTTCATCTTTTGCAAAGTTCTCACTGCCTACTCTCTTTTCACAATACCATTCTTCAGCTCTTACTCCATATACTTCCTTGTCCTAAACACATTACATCTACATCCCTGTTATCTAATGTATTCAGCAATTATTCAAAATACATGCTTCATCTTTTCACTCTACTTGTTGCAACTTCTCACCTGCTTTCCTCATTGTCACCCATGCTTATCTTCTTGTTTTCTCACTATTCGCTTACCAGAAAATTTTGTTTCTCAGTGAAGAATATCAAATCTTTCTTTCCCCATCCCTCATCTGCCCTATTTTTTCTTAGCCCCCATTCCTTTCTCTTGACCTCCTGATGCTTTCTTTTGTACTCCTTCCAGTCACTCACACTTCTTCCCTTTAGATATTGTCCATACTCTTCCTCTTTGTTTCACTAGCAATTCAACCTCTTCATTCCAGTGATTGCTACCCTTCAGAGCCGGAACATCCAAGTTTCCCTCATCAAATACAACAGCAGTCTCTCCCATCTTTTTAGCATGGTTACACCCATATGCATTCAAACACCTATAGCCTGAGCCTTTGAAGACAGATCATTGCTGGACTTCTGTTCATGTTTTGGAATGTGATGATACGAGAGGGGAGGGTTTCTAGTCCTCTACTCCTGCTTGTTAGTAATTTTATATAACAGGTAGGAGATGCTTGACTTATATTCTTACTTCCCAGACCCCTGTAACCCCTGTGAAAAAATTAGTCTAATCTAGTACCATACCATGGTGTGGCATTGGCATGTTTTATGGATTAGAATCTATAATTAGCCTCGAATTTCAAAAAAGTGTGCATGAATTACATTGTATAGGAGCTAGGTGATCCCACGTTCTTAAGATGTTTCCAGTTCCTTACCAGTTATTGTGTCATGGGCCCTCCATATACTGTAGTGCCCAACAGGCATATTTGTATCTCTTTTGCTGAAAGTACTGCCCATCCCACTCCTGTCAGTAACTGGTCTCTTGCCCTATTGCATAGTAGATATCAAAGGATCACCCCTTTCCTAAATTAGGTGAGTTAACTAATGGGAAGATAACTTATAAAGTGTATCAGTAGAGGTGCATTACAAAGTTGAAAGTGCCTAACTATATTTTTAAGCAAACTCTTCACCTGCCCTTGCCTTTATTTTTTTTTTTTTTTAGATGTCAGATTACCTTAGATGATTACATGTAAAATTTACTTCTGTATTGTGTCATAAGGGCAGTTTGAAAAATCTGTAAGAAGACAACGTTGTAATCATTAGCAAAGCTGTACTCCAGCAACTAGTCATGATGTTGTCCATGGAAACGTCGTTCACTTAGCAGTGTGAGGGACTTGGAGGATGACTGATATGGGGAATCAGGATGAATTGTTTTTAGAACTTGTTCTATAGAACTTACAGGAATCGTTAGGGAAGCCTTTGGGTGAATGGCTGTCACAGTGGGATGCCAAAAAATTGATCATCCAAAAGGAAATACCTTACCCAGCAATTTAATGGTACTGTCCACACAATTCTGTCTGACTTGGTTCACTTAAAGTCGGTTATATTTTAGACGTTCCTGGCAATGGGCAAACTTGTGTAAGAAAGTGTGTAAAAATGTGGGCAACTCATTTACTCGTTCATGGACACTGGCAAGAAAAGAAAGACAACTTGTTTGCAGGTGATAAGTTAAATGAAAAAGACAGACATGTAGTAAAGATTCAGTTAAGATGCTAAATCCAGACTGTCTCAGGCACAGAGACATTCCCATCCTACAAACAAACATAAGATACTGTTCCTAAATCAAATCAAATCAGCAACTGCTTCCCATATAGCAATGATTATGACAGTGATTTCCTGAGCTGCCTATAGGTTTGTGCAGCATTTTGCAATGCTATAAGAGGTTTTAACATTTGGTTTTTCCCTTGTTAGACAGTCTTAGATTCACAAGTGACTTCTGGGGGGTTTACCCACTAAGGGTTCATCATTACACCAAATCAATCTAGCTCCCAGATTGTTCTTAGTTCACCAGGCACTAGAATGAGGTTTAGGAGTTTGTTGCATGTGCAAGGATAGGTGATAAGTGGTGCTGTTGCTGAGGTGGAAGAGTTTAGGAAAGAATCATTGGATGTTTCTCTTCCCCTCACTAGTCTACAGATTAGACATGAAGCCTTAACCCTTATGCTTATGTTGGAGAAGACTCATATGAAATGAAAATAGCATGATCCCAAGCTGCCTAGTCAGTCTTTGGTCTGGTAAGAAATATATGAAGTTACACCAAATATATTAAGAGTGCAATTACTCATCAGAATTCCCTTCCATGGGGCTTAGATGCTGAAGACAAATCTATAGCGAACCCTCCATGAAGCCACAGCAAGAACAAATCAGATAGAAGCTGTTTAGAGAGAGTTTACATTAGCTCCAAGCAAGTTATGCCACTATGTTTCCAACCAGCCCTTGACCAGTAATAACATTGTGTAGTATGTGATTAGATTGGTCACACGGACAAAAAGTTTATATTCAGACTTCTGCTTTGCAACAGGATTGTTATTGTACAGTTGCATGTGTTTTTGTTTATTTCTTTATCAAGTATCTTATAGCTCCTCTCTTAGCTCACTTTTCTAATACCATGTAAACAGTTAAGGAAACCTTTCACTCACACAAATGGTACAGTATGCATCACACCTAAACAGTTAAAGAAAACATTCACATACACAAATGCTACAGTATTCATCAGCTATAGATGCTACAGTTGATCCACTATCTATCTATCTGTACATATCTTTGATGCCTATTCCATTCTTGAATTTTCTCATGGGGGTGGCCACGGCAATAGAGTCTCCATATCTAGTGAACTCCAATGCCACATTTTAGCCTTTAGTGCCTCACCTTTAACAGGCCACTGGCAGGGGACAAGTCTCTTGCAGTGTTTGCAGAGGCTCCAACCTAGTGTTCCTACTGACTGCTTCTACCTAATGCTCCTGGCTAGTGTTCCTACCAACTACTCCACCTAATGTTTCTACCTAATGCCCCTACATAATGTTCCTACCTACTAATTCTGTCTATTGCTTCTACCATTTTGCCAAAATGTGGGGCTAGCTCATAGCGCACACCTCAAGAAAATCTAGAGTTACAAAGTATGAGGCTGTGTGGGTCAAGTGTTGTCAAGTGTTATGTATGACAAGGAGATTTTGTATGTTTGGGGACAGGATGCCAGTAGTCCACGTGTGGGTGAGGCAGAAAGAAAAAGCAGCTACCTGGGTCAGAGGAGTGCAACTCGACAACCACTGAATTGCTGGCTCACTGCACAGGTGTCACTAACCCTCCCAGTACCCAGGTAGGTAGTACTGGCAATATACCTCTTTGGTTGTTGGCTGCCTACCAGCTCCTACCTCATAAGCTCATTAAAATGAAACAAAGCCTTTATATTTAATTATAAACAAAGATTATATAAGAGGATGTTGAAGGTGGAGAATGCAGAAAGAGACTGGCTGGTAGATCAGGTATCCATGTACTTGTTAAATTTAATCAGTCATATTCTGCAAAAGTGACTTCTTATACAGGCTCTAGAAATATTTTTCATGTTCAAGCATCATTATATTGTTTGCTCCTTACATGAGTCACTCAATTTCAAATGACGAATTTATTATAAATTCATTATGCAATATGTGTTTATGAGAACTTAAGGATGTACTTAAGAATTATTGAAAGATAAAGTTTGTGTCATTCCTAGATATTGCATTAAGTCAGAGTGAGGAAGAGTTGTAGGTAGTGAATTGGGGCACACCCTTCTAGGTAATGAGCTAAGCTCCCATGCATGTGAGTAGTGCCCAAGCAGTCATGTTTTTGGACAGGGGCTGCAATGTGTGGATACTTATAAAAATTCTAATAACTTTCATTGTTTTTTGAGGTAAAGTTTGAGCAAAATATTGGCAGGTCTGATTTTATTTTTATCCATATTTTGGAACATTAAATAACTCTGTATGCAAAAGTCCTTTTTGATATAACTTTTGCTCTGTGACTCTTATAATTCAGTTAATGGTATTTTCATGTGAAATAGGCATAAAGAGGCAAATTGGAATATGAAAGCTATGAGCAAAAGTTAGATTGTAACTTAAGCCAAAGTCTAAGCAGAATCGTTTTTCTGTGTGAAGCATTTGTTTTAGAGTCTTTGCTCTTGAACCTTTACAAACAAGGTCATAACTTATAATGATAGTGATTACCTGTGGTGTGAGTCAGCACTAGGGGAGGGACAAGAGTACAGGATTTGTGGCCAAAGTTGTGACCCTATCTCTAGGGTAAAAGGAAACTCAGGACAAAGGAAGGTTTTTTTTTTTTTTTTTGAGAAAACATTAGACAAAGTTTGTTGAAAACAAATTGTATTTTAAAGGTGCAGTATTATTAATGTATGTTTATTGGTATTACTTACTTGTTTGCCTTCATCCAATCCCAGCACCACCCTGCCCCACAGGAAACAGCATTGCCACCCCTTGTCAGCGAGGTAGCACCATGAAAACAGACAAAAAAGTCACATTTTCTCAAACTCATTCTCTAGCTGTCATGTGTTATGCACCAAAACCAAAGCTCCCTATCCACATCCAGGCCCCACATCCATGGTTTACCCCAAATGTTTCACATGCCCTGGTTTAGTCCATTGATGGCATGTTGACCCCAGTATACTGCAACGTTCCAATTCATTCTATTCCATGCATGCCTTTCACCCTCTTGCATGTTCAGGCTCTGAACACTCAAAATCTTTTTCATTCCATCCTTCCATCTCTAATTGGTCTCCCTCCTCTCCTTTTTCCCTCCACCTCTGACACATATATCCTCTTTTTCAACCTTTCCTAACTCATTTTTTCCCTTATATCCAAACCATTTCAACACACCCTCTTGCTTTCTCAACCACATTTTTTTTTTATTTCCACACCTCTCTTACCCTTTCATTACTCACTTGATCAAACCACCTTCCACCCCTTATTATCCTCAGATATTTCCAACTCATACTTACTCTACCGCACAACTCTATCTGTAGCCCATACTTTGCAACCTTATAATATTGTTGGAACTACTATTCCTCCAAACATACCCATTTTTGCACTCCCAATTAAGGTTCTCTCTTTCCTCACATTCTTCATCACTCCCAGAACTTTTGCCCCCTCCCCACCCTATGACTCACTTCTACTTCCATGATTCCATTCATTGCCAAGTCCACTATCCTGGATATGTAAAACATTTCACTTCCTATTTTTCTCTATTCAAACATACACCCTAACTAACTTGTCCGTCAACCCTGCTGAGCCTGATAAACTTACTTTTATTTGCATATACTCTCTCCTTTCACACACTTTTCTTCTTCTTCTTTTTATTATTGTTATTATTATTATTATTATTGTTATTAATATTATTATTATTATTATTATTATTATTATTATTATTATTATTATTGTTATTATCATTATTATTATTATTATTATTGATTAAGTAACTGAATTGACTGAAGCCTAAGACTGAAATCATACATAGAAAATGCACGTATCATACAGAGTGGGGCAATGAAAATGGGGCAAGGGTCGGGAGGGAGGTTGGTTGGTGTTCAACAGTCAGTTGGTGTACAGAACTCGAAGACACGAGAAGTTAGATTGCTTGACAGCTGGAACAAACAAAAAACGGGGAGCTGGTGGTGCACAGACTTTTCGCAACGACCTGGCCAATTGCCCACACTATCACATAAGGTCACTTACCCTGGGGGGGGGGGACACCCCTCCCTCCCTCCCTCTATATCTTAATTCTAAGTTTTAGTGACAAAGCCATCCACCTCAAGTCTAAAGTTACCCTCAAGTGTAAAAGTAACTTATAAGTACGAACTACAGAAAGAAAGAAAGAAAAAAATATTCGCTTGGATTTCTTTCTCTGAAATGGAACTTTTATTGATTTCATTGATCCATCAATTTATGGTTTTAGATCCATTGTTCTTTGTCTGTCGCGCGTATCATTCCTCGCTTTTATATACCATCAATTTCCTCTTTATGACTTACCCAATGGCGTCGTAGCTACGTCTCTTTGTTGTACATCAACTGACTGTTATATTTCTCTCTTGTGTCTCCCCTGATGTGATTATGACACGAAAGTGCACTTGGGAACTTATCATGTTTCATTTTCCCGTGGACTCGTAGGAATATATATACGTTGTTTATAGGAATTTTTATGCGTGTATTTTCAGTGAGTTTTTCTGTGTATGTAATACGTGTCTTATCTATCTGTGTGTCAGTTTCATTGTGTTTGTATCGATAGATATTTGTAAAGGAAATACCTGTCCTCGAGCACGACGGTACGACCCTTGAGCACGATAGTACGACCCCTTGAGCACGACGGTATACGACCCCTTGAGCACGACGGTATACGACCCCTTGAGCACGACGGTATACGA
>JAUUDZ010441973.1:0-13091 GCA_032361705.1 Panulirus versicolor
GTGGTGTGTGGTGGTGGCCCCAGTGTAGGTGGTGTTGTGTGGTGTTGGGCCCAGTGTAGGTGGTGTTGTGTGGTGTTAGCCCCAGTGTAGGTGGTGTTGCGTGGTGGTGGCCCCAGTGTAGATAGGGGTAACATCGCACAGGTTCTGGTGTAGGGGTAATATAGTGGTGGTGCCGGCGTGGAAGTCTGGCTGACAGGGGTTGAGGGTGACTGCCCAGTGTGCAGTGTGGTGGTGGTGCCAACCTACGCAGCTGAATTGATTAGGTTTCTCTGTGCTTGTGTACCGACCAATTTAATTGTTTTTTGATCAGTAAAATTGTTTACTGATCAGTGTAATTGTTACTGATTAATTTAATGATTTACTGATCAGTGTAATTGTTTACTGTTCATAGTAATTGTTTGCTGATCAGTAAAATTCCGTGGAACTTTTTCAGAATTACTGATAATGATAACAAGGACATAGTTTATGAGCTACCTGCTTTTCCATAAGTAAAGGAAACAGACAGAATATGAAGAAAAAGAAGACACGGATTATATACTGATAAGAGGGAAATCTTAAGTAATGGCAACACAGATATTATATATCTAACGCCGAAAGTGAAGCAGGGGCGAGAGTGGAGGCTGGGCAGGAGGAAGGATGGGCTGTCGCCACTGCATTACAAAAGCTGACCTCCAGAATTAGTCTTACATCACAGGATGGATTCCTCAACTCTCTTGTCAACATCTTACGACTCCGTCACCTCGTGTCCCCAAGGTTTGCAAGAAGTCAAACTTGAATTTCATTGCTATACGGAGGACAGACCGGACTACAGTCCTGTTAACGATGCCAGGCACTTCAGGAAAAGGACCAGACCGCTTAGAAGACCGTCGTTGGCCAGAGGCCATTCCTCGAGAGGGAATGGGGAGGATGTGCACAGAGAGGTTCTTAAGACGGCGTCAAGGATTATGGTACGTAAAAACCAGGCTTGGTTAAGCCGGGAAGACCTGATAACGAACGAACTCGATGACCTTTCTCCACACACCTTTCCCAGACGTCATCCCTGGTTAGGAACTATACCAGATGGAGAGCCAGCCACTATCACCTGTAGCAGCTCCCAGGAGGGACTCGACGACCGGTCTGTTCCCATCATCCCATCTTTAACCCAGGAATCATCCTCGTCATCTTCATCTACCGTCACTCAGGAGCTTTGGACTGAGACCCATAACAGCTCTTCTTTACAAGTAAACTCCACATCTTCAGGAACCTCGACACCTTCCTCAGATGTGACATGGAGTCCAGTCACATCGGCTGGGGCATTATGTATACCCACAGTGTCGAGGTCCTCAGATGGACGTAGCAGTAGTCCTTCTCCATCATTTATAATGTGTCGAGGGGATTCTGTTGATGGCCTTTTCATTTCTTCCCCACCAAAGTGTATTTCTCCTGCGGAAGTCTCAGAGGATTCCTCATCCCCCACCGTCTCGCAACAGAGTCCATTTCGTCGTCAGTTGTTCAAGTCACTGATGACACGTCAGTCCGCCCTGGTGTCGCGCGTTACGCAGCATTCTTGTAGACTCCTGGAGACCCTGGCGGCCGTGGCCTCTGCGGACTTACATTATGAGTCTCGCCATGCGTCCGGGTCTGCGCCGCTGCATGACAGTTCAAGCTCCATCTCGTCTGGTGAGTTTGTTCAAGCATCATCTGTATGCTGCACAATGAATGAAGACACCTGTAGAGGACGAGCCTCGAAATTACACCCTAAAGTTCATTTTGTTGGGAATGATCTCGAGGACTTCAGCGATCCGGTCCTGGCGAGGGAGCTGAGAGCCTCCCGCCTTAGGATGGCAGAGCAAGTGTCTGTGTGCGACTCAGGAGTAAGCATGGACACCGACGACGACCAGCGATCTCTCTCCAGGGACTCACTGTCCATGTACAGCGAGGGCAGCGAAGGAACCATGGAAGATGAACAAGGTAAGACATCTCTGGTAAATGCTTTGAAAAAAAAAATCCTTCTATACTATTTAGTTACCATTTTCCTCCTGTGTCTGACGTGTTCATTGATCGTAATTAAGAGAATCACTCAAAGGCTTAGTGAACTGCCCGAATCTTATCAACCAATATTATGCTTTCAAAATCAGCTGAAATTTTAAAAGTCTTCTCACAGAGCGATATCCTATCTGTTAACATTGATGATATCATATCTCATGTTGGCTGATACTTTTATAAGTTATTCCCTGGGATCATAGCGAGACATGAAGCATTTTACATCATAGTTCATTGAATGAACAATTGTGTCAACACAAGTGTGTGTGCCTAGAATCGCAACAGTATATAAGATTACTTAGAAAATTGAACAACTCGTACGTACACTAATAAAACAAATATCCAAACATATAGAGACGCTTAATGTACGTTGTTACTTAAGATGTGGTGTTTCCTGCTGATGGAAAAATCTTTGGAACTGCTGTGCAAGCAGCGTGCAGAATTCTTTGGTCTGCTGGGTGGGTCAGTGTATCCGCGCGGGGTGCGGAACAAGAAGATAAGGGAACCACACACTGCACCACAAGACTTGACAGGAGTCCGATGTGAAATTAATTATTTTTTGGTCACGTTTTACCTTTAACGTTTTCTGTTGTGGGTTTGATGATAGTAGTAGACGATGTCCAGCAGATGTGAGCGGTCATGTTGGAGAGATAAGGAGGTCTAGTCACGGTGCCAGAGGTACTCTTCTTTACTGCTAATGGTGTACACTCCAACAATATTAGAATTCTGGCGCTTGCCCTGTTATCCTCTTGTGAGCCGTTTAACAGGCTTCAGGTTGTGAGCCGTTAAACAGACTTCAGGTTGTGAGACGTTTAACAGGCTTCAGATTATGAGCATTAAATTTGCTTCAGGTTTTGAGCCGTTTAATAGCCTTCAGGTTTTCTTTCTACTCTAGAAGATGAATACTAAATGATGGTAATAGTTCCTCACAATTGTACCCACATTTTAATTCTGTTGTAAGTTGTGAGCTTCGAAATCTTGGATTGAAGGTCACACATATCAAGATTATCAATGAGCAAAGTCGGCAGGATCCTAGGCTGGCCCCACCCTCTGGCCCACGGCAGCCAGAGCTTCCCATAATGTGTCACCTGAGTTATACTGAGCGTGTCCCTGGCCAGCGACGGCTGACATACTGATACAATTAATGAGGACTCGCGAGGATGAAAGTTGGTGATCAAGGACCAGGATGACCTGCGCTATGTTATCGAGGACCAGGATGACCTGCAATATGTTATCGAGGACCACTCAAGGTCCAGAAGGTTATCATATTTGTTCTTATATAGAAGTGAATACGAAGTAACCCGTGGAAAGTTCAGAGATATTTGTACTAAAATGAAAAGCTTCATGTGTTTAGAAACAACACAAATCCTTGTTAGTGACTTAGGAGTGACCTAAGTCAGATGCAGTGACTGAGCTCACGTGTTGTGCTCAGCTCCTGCTGTTGGCTGGCGATCGTTCATGTCCACTTCTGTCGAAATGATCATCTATTAAAGCTTCGCGTCACCTACCTCTGACGCCCGTCTAGACTTCCGTCTACTTGACATTTGTCCGTCCGTCCGACGTGGACAGTTGGAACAGTGACGTCACTCGGATGATAAGATGAATTTGGATTTGTCTCACGATGGACATGAGGACTGATGGCGAGAAGGACTTGCTAATTAAACGTGGAAGATATTATAGCCTTATCCAGTAGCAGTATAGAATCATATAGTACCATTATAGTGCCATATAGTGGCACTATTTCCTTGTGTTCTAACCTTATTTGACAGCGTAATGGAATCATGTGTTAGCTTTATAATCTACTGTACAAGCAGTATAGACTTAATTGTCCGTATGTGGCATCATTGTGTGCTCGTATGTTAGTTAGCACAATTACCTTATGTCATCATGCTCTTGGCTCATGTGCCAGCTCTATAGGTCCACGTGATAGGACTGTGGCCTCTTGTATTGCATTATATCATCGTATGATTGTATTGCGACCTTGTAGTGTAGGATATATTCTGTCTCGTGCCACTAGTCATTAGGATGTCTGGCATCACCTGATGTATATTTCTCTTACGAGTTGTGGGCAGTTATCCTTGTGGTGTGCCCGCCTCGCACTCCACACTCACATGATGACCCAAGGTTACATCATGCCAGCAACTGACTGTACAGGGACCTTGAAGTGTTCCTTTTCCCCATAATTCCTATAACTGTAATATGGTATCCGTGGTGATAATTGTAATATGGTATCCGTTGTGATAATTGTAATATGGTATCCGTTGTGATAATTGTAATATGGTATCCGTTGTGATAATTGTAATATGGTATCCATGGTGATAACTATAATATGGTATCCGTTGTGATAATTTTCTACGAACTAATGTAACGAATGGTTTGGCATATATATGAAGGAACACAGAGAGTATAATTGCAACTGAAAACATGGGACTGGAGAGTGAAGAGCATGTATGTTAGTGAGACAATTGTTTACACAAATGTGAAGGTGAAGGTTACTGTATATTCCTCTTATTGTTGTTAACATCCGCAGTGACCGGTCTGTGTTTGCTTACATTATGATCAGGTGTAAACCCTCACATTGAGCTAGTCGCTCATACCAGCAACAAAATACTGTGTTGCACTAGATGGTGACCAGGAGAATGTTTGAGTCATCTGAGAAGTACATACTTACAGTAGACCACCAGGTTACGAGGATGACGCTGAATGTGGCAACCCCACAAGCTACACCCAACCTTCCCCTACCTAATAGCCTTGGGTTGTCCTCAGCTCTCGTGCGCTACCTCACTGTAACTCTCGTGCGCTACCTCACTGTAGCTCTCGTGCGCTACCTCACTGTAACTCTCGTGCGCTACCTCAATGTAGCTCTCGTGCGCTACCTCACAATAGCTCTCGTGCGCTACCTCACTGTAGCTCTCGTGCGCTACCTCACCGGAGCTCTCGTGCGCTACCTCACTGTAGCTCTCGTGCGCTACCTCACTGTAGCTCTCGTGCGCTACCTCACTGTAGCTCTCGTGCGCTACCTCACTGTAACTCTCGTGCGCTACCTCACTGTAGCTCTCGTGCGCTACCTCACTGTAGCTGTCGTGCGCTACCTCACAGTAGCTCTCGTGCGCTACCTCACTGTAGCTCTCGTGCGCAACCTCACTGTAGTAGATGTCACCCGCTGGTATTCCCGACCTGCCAGGTACAACCATCTACAAGACGATACTGATTACATGTAGGACGGTTGGAGATGACGGGCGTAGTAGAAGTGTATCACTGGAGGCGGGAACTGAGGCGGGAACTGCTCTCACGTTACTGTTAAGTGGCAGTAGAGACTAGTGTAGTGGGGGAAGGTATTATCATCAGTGGAACTGTACTCACGGTGGAGGACAGCGTCCGTACATTTCTTAATTAAACTAAATTTTTCCTTAACGTGAGGCGTCATCGGAGGCCTCACATTGCAGATGTTTTAAACCATATTGTTATCTTCACGTAAGATTAGGACAACATGAAATAATTCATGAAATGAATTTGTTAATTTTGTTTTTGAATATGATTTGTATTGCCTCAAGAAGACCAAGTATTATAACAGTTTGGTAATTTTATTTCCATTATATTTTTTTAGTATTATCTACTGTATGATATTATATGGATATAGTTGGTGTAGTGTTGTGTCACATGACTCACCCCATCCTAGCCCTACAGATAAATCTTTGTTTTGATGTACTAATCAACACCATGCTTATTGTGTTGTGTTGCACTACAGGGGATTTGAGGTCTGTTGGCCATCTGAAGTCTCGATGTTACAGCGGTCAAGACACTGACCTGCTATATGTAGGCCATGTGAAACCTTGCTGCTTCAGTGGTGTGTGCGTCGGGTGCCTGAAGCCTTGGAGCTTCATTGGTCAAACACATGGTCTGCGTGTCGCGTGTCTGAAGCCACGGAACATAGTCGTCATTGTATAGTCTGTATGTCGGGTGTGTGAAGCTTCGGTGCTTCACTGGTGAAGGCAGTCGTCCATCGTGGTGATGCAGAGTCATGAGGTTCGAGTCACTTATAGATGGTGCCAGCAATAACAGATGGTGTCAGCAGTGACAGATGGTTCCAGTAGTGACAGATGGTCCTAGTAGTGACAGGTGTTGGTGATGAAGCTTTGCCAAACATTGCTTTTGATGAATATTGTTTAGGCGACGGTCAACCCCAGAAGAATATCAACACAGGGATTGCCAAAGTACGAAAGTGACTACTGGTCTCTTGCAGGATGGTGTGTGTGTGTATCCAGGACTGTCCATGGTAGTCCTGCAGGACATTGTGGGTACATCGGTCAGAACGCACTGCCAGACACGGTTCAGGAAGTGAATGTTTACGTCAACTTGTTTATCTGGCATAAGTCACTCCCGGATGCACGTACGAGACTAGGAAAACTTTTGCGCATGGCATAGAATGCTGAGTTGTGTGGTGCATTGTGTTGTATATCTTGAAGTAACCGGAGTGTTAACAACTGTTTTATTACTGTCCAAAGTATTGTTAAAGATACTCAGTAAGCTTCCAGAATGCTGACACACATTTTGGAATGATTTTAATCAATTTTATTGAATATGTTGGAATGTGATAAGGGCATCTTGGATGTAGAGATTGACATATTCATTTTCAGGTCATATTAGCAGGCTTATCTAGACCAGGTCAGCCGCGTAACCTGTGATTTCTTTTTCTCTACACGAGTTGAAGAATCTTGACAATCCTCTGATTACGTCAGAGTAAACTGTTAACTGAGATGGTTACCTACAAAAAAAAAAAAAAATATCCGGGAGCCCATACCATCCAGACTGCCGAACTTCACTTACATTTTTCAAAGGTGCAGAGAAAACAAAACCTACAGACAGATAAACACATATACTTCCCTCACCAGTGTGTGTTATTGCTTATTTATGCTATTGAAGAAGGGAGTTTTACACTCCTAGGACCTTATGTACATGAATGTGTGTGTGTGTGTGTGTGTGTGTGTGTGTGTGTGTGTTTGTGTACTTATGTTTACAGACATGTGGATGGCGAGTGACAACACGGTAAGGTGATATCACGACAGGGCTGCTAGTGACATCATGGCAGGGCTGGTGATGACTTCATAGCAGGACAGATGGTGACATCAGGACTAGTGATGACGTTACAGCAGGGCTGGACTGATGATGACATATGGCAGGGATTGGTGACATCATGACACGACTGATGGTGACATAAGGAGCGTAGTGACATTATGGCAGGACTGGTGATGACATTATGGTGAGGTTAGATCAGCTACAGTGTAGCAAGGAGGGTGGTGGGTCGGACGCACAGCAAACTGCCCACCTGAGCCTCAGCACGTAAACACTGCGTCTCACTGCTTGTTCTGACCTTCGGCTTCATCTACCAATTCGTCATGGTTAACACGTGTTTTGAAGTTTACCTTAACGTGACAGAGAATTAAGACTGGGACTTACTCTCTGGTACAACCGCTCGTTTTTACTCCATCTTAAATTACGAAGGACAAGTTTTGATAGGTATCTTGAAGCCTGTGTACGTGATCGGATATTTGTGATCTTTATATGGATGTCGGTAATGATCGCATCCAGACCCTCTAACGACCACGCGAGTGTATGAATACGTTACCGCTGGTGCGTTGTTTCCCTCAGCCAGTCTGTACCTTAGTGGCTCCTTCTGGCTCCTCTGAACAATGTGTTTTTGAGGAGCACCTCTCGTGTCATCCTCAGAAGAAACAGTTGTAAACGCTGCTCATCGACCATTAATCTCCACCACAGTAGTCACGATGGCTTCACGAGCCTCGTTTAGGTGGTGTTGATGCTTGTAACATGCTCGCTTCACTTGTAATTCGTTGGGGCATCAGTGGCAGAACTTTCCTCTAAGATGAAACAGTCACTTTCGTGACCTTACTTTACCTACAGATTCTTCTCACTTATATTACGTTGGACAGAACAATGTACGGCGACGCCAAGAAGTTTCCGTAGCAATAGTTCAGCCCTTTAATATCCACTGAAAAGTTCATCTATGTCCAGCTTTAAACCTTCTGCAGAACAGCTCCACGTGTGTCCTGTCAATAACAGAAATTTATGTCTCTTATCCTGAAAGGATTGAAATTTTTTGATTCCAGTAAGACATCGATGATAAGTGCTTTTATTCTTATGTTTTGAGCAACTGACAATTCACACTTTTGAAAACTGATGATGGAACAAGTTGTGATCTTTGGCATTATCATGTATGGACAGTATATCTTACCTTGTTTCGGATCAGTGTTTTGCTGTATGTCGGGTAAGGTTTGGCTATTGCTTCACAACTCGCTATGACTTCGGCTAGTTCTTGACGATTTGCTGTGAGTGTGTTGAGTGGGGTTTGATTTACGATTAGCTGTGTTGGATTGGGTTCAGCTAAGGCTTCACGACCCGCTAGGTTTGTGTCGGGTGGGATTCAGTTGCTGCTTCACGGCCCGATGACAATGTGTCGGTTGGGGTTTGGCTGCTGCTTAACGACCCGCTGGTAGTGTGTCGGTTGGGGTTCGGCTGGCGTTCACGACCTACTGGGAATGTGTCTTGTGGACTGGTCCACCGTGGGCGCGGGCCTGACCTCCTCCACCTCCTTGATTAACTCCCTGGAATACTGAGTAGCATCGTTCACCTCAGCCAACACGCACACTCGAGCTTTCTATTGGCGGGGTTGATGTTGACCCTTGGAGATGACTTCCACTGCCACGCTGCTCTGCTGGACCCTCCGGGGGATCAAGTTGAATATATAACCAATGTAAACCTGTCGTCTCGTACATGTTGATGTAGTAGTTCAGTGATATCCTCTATAAGGAGCCATCTTTTGAAAAGTAGTTTAGTTAATCTTGGTTATGGTAGGTGGGCGGGCACTCCATTTGTCTGAGGTAACCAAATGAAGCCACATGCAGCTCACTACCTGACGTAATCTTTATATTATTCATAAGATCAGCGTTGCAAATACTTGTACAGGTAAGTCTTGTAATTGGTGATATTAGTCATTTTAACTGAGGATCGAAACTGACCCATTTTCTGGCCAACATGCATGTGTCCCTCACCAGTGTATCGCAAAAGAGGCTCCAGATGAGCAGAGGGAGGAGTGTGGTGGCTGAGGTGTTGTGTGACGTGGTGGTGACTTCGACATCAGTGTCATATTGTACAGCGTCTTGTTGACAGCACCTTATAAGAGTACATGACATCACGGCATCGTGCTTGTCATGTGACTCGAGGTAGAGGTGGAGTGATGAAGGCAGAGGTTCGAGTCATATTCCCAGAGGTGGTTGTTTACAGACACCTGATTATCTGAGGAGACTTTCTACAATCCTCAAATCTTTCCTAGTGATCTGATGAAGCGAGTTTAGGATTGTGTAACTCCAGTGTTTGTATGACCTGTTCATGCATGACCTACTCTTGCAGGTCATGCAAACTTGTAGTCATAAGCTTGCTTGTACAGAGCTGTATGTCCTGCTGTGCTCCCTGTGCAGCGGTAGAGCCTCAAAATCCTGGGGCCCTGGAGACAGATCTGTCCGGGTACAGCAGCACATGTTGCGCCCAGAGTACAGCAGCACATTCTGTGTCCATGTACAACAGCACATCTTGTGTCCACAAACATCAGCATATTGTGTCCATGGTTTAACATCACGTAATCAGGGCATAGCAACAGATGCTGTGTCCTTGTACAGCAGCAAATGTAGCATGCAGATTACAGCAGCACATGTGGCGGTACTATGTGATGCATAAGGTTTAACGAGCATCTTTTGAAGAAGGAAGCAAGTAAAGCTGTCGTGTGGTGTTCCTGGACGACTGCTGGGTGGGACACGTCACACGGCCGTATGCAGCAGTTACTGTGTAACAGACAGTGACAGAAGAAACATACATGTGAGTGGTGGGTAAAGCCAAGAGGTGACATAGTTCACATCTGCTCCTGCTTTTGCTCATCTTAGTGTAAGCAAGAGTAACAGCAGTCGACACGAAGAGGATACAACAGCGGAATTAGCAGACCCATTGGCCCAGAGGTCATCAGACCAGACCCTGCTCCAGGCTGACATAGTCTCCTTATCCCATACATCTTTCATCTTCCGTTACATGTTTATATTTTCCCGGTATTAAGCGCCTGTATCCTTTGCAGGTCGCATGGCGAGTACTGTGTGTCATGTCAAATACCATATACTGTGTGTCATATCATGTTCCGAGGACTGTGTCAGTTGATGGGTATTGTCTCATGTCAGGTGGTGGGGACCATATTAATTATTTGATACTGTATCATGTCAGGTGTCGGGAACTGTATCATGTCTGATGGAGGTGACTGTGTCATGTCAGTTGGCGGGAACTGTGGTCAGATGCCTGCCTCGTATGCTGACAATGTTGGCCCTGACATTTGGAGAGGCACCTTCTCCCTGCCTCACACTTTCCTTCTTTAGGAAAATCCTGGTGTGAGGCGATGGTTCTTTCTTACTGTTGGATCACTTGGTGTGCTATCCAGCCCACGCAACACGATTATGACTGAAAGTAACCCATGTAACACACGTGTGACTAACAGTGACCCGCGTAAAACACGTGTAGCTAACCTAACCCAGACAACCCTCAGCATGAGAGAGCCGCTCGAACGTGATACACGTTTGTTTGACTCACACACAGACACACCCTCAGACAATATTCTCATAATTTTGTTTGAATGAGTAAACAAACTTCATCAGTGATCATTAGCGTTACCGATCATGAGGCTCGGTCTCGCGGTACATACTGAGTCAGAGACCTACCTGGGCTGCGAGTTGTGAGGCAGGTAAGACAAAATATGGTACTCTGGAGAGGACGTGACGACCCACGCACTGTGGAGAGGACGTGACGACCCACACACTGTGGAGGGGGCGTGACGACCCACACACTGTGGAGGGGACGTGACGACCCACTCACTGTGGAAAGGACGTGACGAATTATAAGTTATATTGAAAAAAGTTTTAAAACAGAACTACGAAACCATCGTAAGAAGAGCCTGAACCTTTTCCATCAGTATATCCACATAACGAACATTGAACTCCTCTCTTACTGACGTTGGTGTTACTCGAAGTTGAAGCAGTACAGGCTGGCACTTGGTACTGGGTTACCTCTCGCATACATCTCTTGTTAGCCAGGTGTCTTACAGCAGAAAAGTAAATGGTGACGCTTGTTATATGTAAAATTGCGTAGCATACTCCCAGAAGTTCGTATAAGTAACTGATAGTTCTTACGCTATCTGTTAACATATGTACATAGGTATGATGGTGTATCACCCTCTCAGAAGCCCATGACTGTGTTAACTGTAGCAATGAATTTGTTCACATATGTAAGTATGATTCGAGTGGTTCCAGCAGCTGGCTCACCTCAGTCGAGGGTCGCTGCTGTTCATGATCTACATAAATGACTTGCCAGAAAGACTCGAATCACACCAGAAGATACTTTCAGATAATGATAGATCCATGAAAAATAACTACAGTGTTTAGCATTACGACAATCTGGAAAGAAAGGGACTTAGACAGGCTGGATCTGTCGTCAGATACGTGCTTGATAAAGTTCAACCCATCAAACGTTAAGTGAAGATGAGAGACGTTAAGATGAGGCCAGACTGTGACTGATGGTCGGCAGGAAGGTCCTCACTGCAATCCATCACCAACACGTACTTTGGAAACTCTAAAGGAAGCGAACTTTTTTCATCTGTGAGTAAAAATTTTCTTCCATTATATAAAGAGGGAAATATTTGCAGCATCAGTTATACCCAGAGTACAGTATGGAGCACCACCCTCTCTGACCAGCTGGATCATACTGGCTACCTGCAGAGGCAGGCGGACACTGGTAGCTTACCTGGTGTCAGTGAGTGATGACTAGAGTGGCCCACGCTGGAACAGAAGAGCAGGGGAAGATGTGATTACAGTTGGAAGTTCCTTTGATTTAGACGAGAACCGATGGGTTGCGGGACACAATAAGGAGAGTGAAGGACGATATCAACCCCAGCAAAACTGCGACTTCCTAGGACATGAACATCAAACACATACTTCATAAAACATGCTTCATAAAACATGCTTCATAAATTATGCTTCATAAAACATGCTTCATAAAACATACTTCATAAAACATGCTTCATAAAATATGCTTCATATAACATACTTCATAAAACATGCTTCATAAAATATGCTTCATAAAATATGCTTCATAAAACATGCTTCATAAAACATACTTCATAAAACATGCTTCATAAAATATACTTCATAAAACATGCTTTATAAAACATACTTCATAAAACATGCTTCATAAAACATGCTTCATATAACAGGCTTCATAAAACATACTTCATAAAACATGCTTCATAAAACATGCTTCATAAAACATGCTTCATAAAACATGCTTCATAAAACATTCTTCATAAAACATGCTTCATATAACATACTTCATAAAACATGCTTCATAAAACATGCTTCATATAACATACTTCATAAAACATGCTTCATAAAACATACTTCATAAAACAGGCTTCATAAAACATACTTCATAAAACATGCTTCATAAAACATGCTTCACAAAACATGCTTCACAAAACATGCTTCATAAAACATGCTTCATAAAACAGACTTCGTAAAACATGCTTCATAAAACATGCTTCATAAAATATGCTTCATAAAACATGCTTCTTAAAACATACTTCATAAAACAGGCTTCATAAAACATACTTCATAAAACATACTTCATAAAACAGGCTTCATAAAACATACTTCATAAAACATGCCTCATAAAGCATACTTCATAAAACATGCTTCATAAAACATGCTTCAAAAAACATACTTCGTAAAACATACTTCATTAAACATGCTTCATTAAACATGCTTCATTAAACGTTTCTATAAAATTTCATTTTAAGACAAATTTATAAATCATAGGTATATTGAGATGATTTTACTCCGTAGATTTGTTTCAGACATCTGCAGATGACCTGTCTACCGACAGGCGGTTACCACACATTCCTCTTACCCTTCTATTACTTCCTCGATCAACCACCTCCCACCACATATTGGCATTAAACGCTTCATTTC
>JAUUDZ010441984.1:0-13088 GCA_032361705.1 Panulirus versicolor
TTAATAAAAATAAATGATGCTGGGACACATATTCCCTCAGGGTTCTAAACATATTAATGAAATAAAAGATATTCAGTTTTTGATAGCTGGTGTGGAATATTTTTCCTGGTGTTTCAATGGAGGGAACGATGGTATATTCCGACAGTTAACGAAAGATAGATTACAGAAGGAAAGCAAGAAGGGTGATCTATCCTGAGGATAATTTCAGGCGCTCCTATGTCCATCGAGCAATGAGGTTTATTTCACAATGATAATGAAGTAAATCTGGATTTATTCACCTCACATAATTGTCCTTATCTTTTTATCTACAGTATACAAAGTTTTTCAATTCTGTTAATGACTTTATTAGATATGTTAAGTACTGATTGTTCAATTCATCTATTATCAAACAATAATTTGATATAATGGGTTTTATCATTAACATACAAAGTCTGGAACATTGCTCACCTCACAGACACATCCTCAGCTTGGCCTAGATTGATATGGTGAAACGAAGACTTACACACTTATAGAATTCCTTCTTTACTTTTCCACTTGACACATAAGGTTGATTCGTCGAGGGGAAACCAGTGTCTCTTCTCAAACCACTTACGTAAGGGAAAATATCCGACCCCTAGTCATTCTCTATGATATCTTTATAATGAGTATCTTATGTCCGTCATTCCTCTCATTACATCTGGCCATCTCCTCACAAGGGCAATCAGCACTTTAACCTTGGCCTTTAACTCATCCGCAAGGGTCAGGTCAAAGTCCCTCTCCCTGGTGTTGAGGGTGTGTAAAGATGAGTTTGGGGAAGCGAAGATAAGTTTGATAAGGGTGAATTGAAGCGATATTTTCTCAAAGGCTTCGTGAAGATACGTTTGTAGAGTTGTGTTTGCCATGGATGAAGTGAATTGTAGTTGATCAAGTGGGTTGCGAATAAGTGGACTTCGAGGGGAGGATGTAAAGTTGACATGTAGGGGGTCAAATTAGAGGCCATTTGAGTCCAGAACGCAGTAAATATACGTTTGTTAAGGATGGAGCGAAGGAAGGGGGTTTATTGGAGGGAGACGCACTACATCAGCTCGAGAATATTTGTATTTCTAGACCCTTTTACGTTCTGAGTTATTCTTCTTCCAATATCTTAATTTCCTTACCTTTATTGAGACGTATTTTCCCATTCTTTAATTCTTCCATTCAGAGCTCTATTTTCTACAACCTTCATCCTCTGTTCATCACTCTATTCCAGCAAGTTTATCTTCTTTCAAAATCTTTTTTTTTTTCATTTTTCCAAATTTGTGATATCCTCATTCCACCGTGTTGTACTGTTCTTTCCACAACTCACATAGGATGCACCTCGCATCTCCCTGTCAGCACTTCAGAATTGGCACTACACCAGTACCTCACCTTGAACCGTCTCGGATTAGCCAAGTTCATATCGTCCTTTCATGTATCATCTTCCTCACTTGTGTTATTCTCATTTTTTCATTCATATCTCCAGTCTCATAACCTCTACAGCAAAATACTAAAGACTTATTGCCTCAATATGATCTGAAAAAAATCTCCAAACCCTCTCCAAGAATTTTATGAACCTACGTCCAACCAGCTCCATTAATCTGACAAACCCCCTCCAAAGCCTCTCCAACAATCTGGCAAACCCCTCTCGACCCTCTCCAACAATCTGATGAACCTACTTCCTATCCTCTCCAACAATCTGACAAAACCTCTTCAAACACTCTCCAACACTCTGACAAACTACTTCCAACCTTCTCCAACAATTTTTCAACCCCCCCTGCAAACTCTCTCCAACAATCTGAAAAACGCTTCTAAAACCTCTCCAACAATTTGACGAACTCCTTCCAAAGCATCTCCAACAATCTTGCGCCTTCAAACCCTCTCAAACATTCCAAAAAAGAAAAAAAAAATCCAGACCCTCTCCAATAATCCGATAAAACTACCCGAAATCCCATCCAACAATCAGACAAACCCCATCCCAACCTTTCTCCCACTGCAAACTAACCCCCTCCTCTAAAAGTCATTCATAAACACTATCTCTCATATTTCTTCCTTCCAAAATCGACCTAATCACTTCAGGTCTATCCTGACTATATACATATATATATATATGAACGAAGTGCATATGAACGTGCACTTTCATAGAACATACAAACCTCCAACAGCCAGGATCGAACCCGGGACCCCTGTGCAACAGGCGGGAGCGCTACCGCTAGGCTATGATCGTCTGAACATACAAGAGGGCGAAAGGCGTGCAAGGAATAGAGTATAAAAGAATATAATAGAGTATAATAAAAGTGTAATAAAATAATACATACATATATATATGTATATGTATATATATATATATATATGAACCTGGTGCTGTGTGAGCAGGTAAAGTTTATATTTAATATAATGTCTGTTAGAGACTCGTGCATATCTAACTCTAAGCAGCTTTCTGCTGTTGTTTTTTTCAATTTCCTCTCACCACACGTTTTGCTTCATCAGATAAAGTGTGAATCTGATGTCGTATATTCATTCTCACTTTATTCTTGAAGTATGTGGATATTTCGGGCACACAAACACCGACTATTTTCAGTCAGAATGATGATTATAAGTGATACAACACAATATATAGAACAAAAGAGGAATGAATCACATCTTGTGTTACTGATTGAATGACTCACAGTAGGATTAAACTGCCACTTGCAGCCTGGAGTTTGATAAGATTAACAAGAAGGTGGAGATGGATCTGTTAAATCAGCCCTTGCTTAGCCTTGCCGAACAAGTCAAGGTCATCATAAACCCAGAGTTAATGGAGGAACAACGCTTATAAAGCACCAAGCACCGTAGTTATACCAAAGGTTATCTTCATACACCAGGACTACGACAAGTCGCACGTGGACTGAATAGTTTAGTCAGGGCAACATACGCGTGTCTTTATTAATGATGTTTTCAGAAAATCCATTGTCAACTAAAACTTGCTTGACATGTTCCTCCACACGCAAATAGTTAGTCACAGCCAACAACAACCTGGAACTGTTCTTTGAGTTTCTACAAAGAGTAGACGTCTCCTGCCTACCGGAGTGACGAATGTATCCTGAAGGAGATGATAGATAGTAACATTATCTTCATCATCCCTGGAGATCATCTCAGCGTCATCATTTACTACAAGAACAAGAGAACTAGTGACTACATTATGAGATAACCTCACACACAACAACAATAACCCATTACAGTCAAACAATGTTGTCTACAAGTTCTCCTGCTCAGTTGAAGGTTGTAAACTTCAAAACAACATGAAGTACATCGGTATAACCATCACTCAGTCGACGCTTAACACTCAACCATCTAAACGGAGGCACTAAACTACATATACAACAAAAGCATAACATGAATCTCACTCGTCAGCATCTTACTGAACACATGATAATACTGGAACATTACCACGACCCTACAAGACTGCAGATAGTAGAGGCCATGTACATAAGAGAATATAATCCCTTCATAAATCATCAAAATACAGGACGAGCTGGGACTCTCTGCAATTACCCTCTACCGCACCCCTAATGACCCCACTCTCTACCTCAGCCAGACTTTCTCAGGTACAGAGACCTCAGGCAAAGCCCACAAAAGTTGAGCCAACGAGTTTGACCCCGACCGACCACACTACCACGCATGAACTCCCAAGGAGGAAGGAAACCGATGAAGTTCTACAGAGGGAATGTTAGATATGAGACCATGGAAGTTGCAGTTGGTTCCAGTCTCTTGATGTCGGTCAGGGAAGTCCTGGAAACTCTTCAACCCTCCTTGACCGCTGGCACCGTTCCTCATCTGCACGGGAGAACCTGGGTGGTTATGTGCTGTTATGATTGAGGTAGAAAGGAGACACTGAGGTTTAGAGAGAAGAGTTGTGCGAGTTATGTGTTGTCAAGTGTTGTGTTAGAGATGAGGTGGATGTGAAGTTGTGGACGGTATGCCAACCACTCAGGGGTGGCGGAGACGGACACAGCCAAGAACATCGTGACTGACGTCGTTTTATTATATTCTTGCATCATCATCTGGACAGATCCACCAGCTTATTGGGTCCACAAAACCTCCCCATAATCCACTCTAGCCTAACTTTCATTAATTTTTTACTTTGTTCATCTATTTCTAAATTATCAGTTTCATCACGCTTACCATTTTGTCCTCTTACTCCTTCCCCTCACCTCTCCCCCACTTACCTCTCTCATCCTCTAGCTTCCTCCCGAAGTCCAGATGAGCTTATGGCCGGGTGTCCGGCGAGGCAGGATGGCGCTGAGTGAGGCATTTCTCGGCACATGTGCTGCCCCACACCACTGCCTCTGTTGCCATCCACTAAGGATCCCCTTCAACGTGCTTTCCCGGCTGTTGCTGTTCCTTGCACTCCCCTGGTCTGAGTACCTCAGAACGTGACCGTATGAATCTTGTGCTTTTAAGAAATGTCTACTTTTGTTCTTGGTTACAAAAGTTATGAAGGAAAAAGAAATATTTGAAGAGCATTTTGTCTATGAATAAGGTTCATAGTCGCTAGAGGAGGTGGAGCTGACGTTTTATTTCAGAGTCTTAATCAGGTCCTACAAGATCGTCATCCCAAAGAGAAGTCTGGACTGTGTATCGTCACGATTGCTTCTTGAGCGGTTGTCGAGGGCTCCTGGATGGTACTTGAGGCAAGATAGAACTAAGGCTTTTCTGTAGCGTTGCCTCACCTAGGGTGGGGGAGTGAGCCGTTATGATGATGTGGTGCTGGAAGGGGTTGGTGGTGGCGGTGGTGTGGTGTGGTGATGTGCTGTCTGCAGGGTGGTGATGTGGTGGTGACATGCTGCCTGCTGGTTGCTGGTGTTGGGGTGACGTCCAGAATGGTGTTCTGGTGGTGACGTGCTTTATTACACCCGTTACAGATTGATTAACCTGGTTTCCATAATCTAGGAATACACAGGACTGCAGAAACAGCAGCATATCACCGAGATCCTTCACAGTGCTTGCGGAGGATCAAAACGGAATTGTCTAAACTTTTAGTCTTGTGTTTACTTGTGGACACACACAAAAACTACATTTAGTCTCTTTTTAGATGTGTTCATGATGTATCTACTCATAATGGGAAGTTATATCGTATATGAAAAATCTTACTAATGAAAAACGTTTTACTTCATTTGAAGTAAAACGTTTATTAACGACCTTGAATCCATTACTTCTGGTGAATTCAGACTGATCTAGCCTTAAACTGCTGCATGGAATAAGACTGTCGAACCTTGGACAACTCAGTGCATTCTTCTTTATAGGCTAATGATGTTACGGTTATCTAGACGACTCTTGTAGGATTGGTCTCTAAATCTGTGAGTCAATTGGCTGTTCACTGCTTGTGTGCTTTCTGTGATATTCAAGGTGCGGACACATCAGTCAAATGTAAACAGTAACGCTTTTGTTCTCAGACTTGACTTTCAATGTCCTGCTTATGATGTGTAAAATTTTGTTTGCTTTTCGTACTGTTTCCATACACTGCACTCCTGACTGTAGGTTATACAGGGCCACTACACCTAAGCCTTCCTCTTCATTTACTTTCTGCGGCTCAACAGGGTCCACATACTATACAACCCTAACGTTTACAGTATAAAGGTTAATGTCAGTTCACAGGATAATAACTGACAAATGATTGTACATATAGTTAGATGGACAATGAAATAAGTTAGAGGAAAATATAGGGCGACTAGCGTTATGTATGGGGTCAACTCAGTTCTGTTTATGAAATGTAGGTAAGTAAATCCGTGGACTGTCTCGCTTATGAAATATAATTTGTAATGTCTATAGACTTTTGCTTCGTTAGTGGTATATACGTTGAAGAGTATGCATATATGATGCTGTGTGTTAATTCTGCGTGGGTAAGTCTATAGACTTTTCAACGTTTGCATAAATTGTGTAGGTGACGATGTAGATTTGTTGTCGCGTGTTGGTGAACTGTGGGATGACAACACCGTAGACTTTTGTATGTGTCTTCGAGCATTGGCTTGGTTGTCAAAGTGACCGTGTCTGTACGAGTGCTTTCCCCTGCTAGCAGAAGTGGACCTGACGAAAGTAAATGATCTTACCATATCAAAATGGACTGAGAGAACGGTATTATATTTCAAATGTTGAAGGTAAAATCGTATGTGTGTTGTGGACACATCACAAACGGATCTTATTTCATCAATTCTTGGATTCGGAAAAAGAAAATGGATGATCTGAAAGTAATAGTACCCTCTCAGCAGTCATACTTTACAAGGCATATAGTGAAATGAGAAATGCTATAATAGCCTCTCTGAGCATATCTTTTTTGCTTGCAAGATGGCGAGCTGCATAAAGATTACGAGTTGTTGAAGTAAGTAATTGTATCTGGTGCAGATTCTCTTCCTTCTGAAGGTTTCCTGCTAAATTGGAGAGCATGTGTCGATGAAATATTTGCAGAAGTGTACTAAGACGGTAACACCGAGGACTGAGACAATCATGAATATGATGTATAACCAGCTGAAGAAATTTTTCAGAAAATGTCTAGATTTTATCGCAGTTTTATAAGTTTACAGATATACTGACACTGTACAGTTGGCATTATGACTAAGATGATGCTTAGTGATCTGAAGCGACGAATGAAGTCTAAAGATATATTACAGACCTTCTAGATGTACGTTACAGAGAGTAGCAATGCCTCAGCAAAAGCTTGTGTCTGTTCCTATAAATGACGCATCTGTAATGGTAGACTCCAGGAACAACCACACTTCACTATGTAAGATAAACGCCTGTTTCCCCAAATCATCTGAATATAAACAAATACATGATGCAGAAAGCTGCTGCTCTGAGGGTTAAGTTCAACAGTGGACCGATCTGTTTTCTGAAGGTTTCTCTTCTCAATTACGAAATGTGTCAGATGAAAGAAAAGGTGAAGTGCAAAACAATCTTATCTGGATGATTGCTCTCATGTGCCGCTTCGTCTTAACTCTAGATTACGACGCGCGAACCGATAAAACACGTAATGTCTAGTTCCACGTTGATATGGTTAGCAATCAGCATAATGGTCTTCTGTCTAGATATAACCACCGTGATCATAACATGGCTGTTGCTCATCACAGGATAAATGTATAATTGTAGAAACTTTTTGAGTTGACTAAAATACTAATTGCTACGTTGTATGCTGCCATTTCACTCAAAAAGGAAATTTTCCCTTCAATATGAGTATGATGGGAACCCCTGGTGTGTGTGACCCACGACATATACAAAAAGATATACGTAAGATATCTCGGTTATATTGAAGAAAATTGACGAGATGTGAGTGAAGTCATGACGTAGGATATAATCCTCACTGGCACACCTGAGCTTAATACTGATCAGACGTTTTTGAGATAACCTGACAGAGAGTAGTTCTGAGGCTGTAATGCGATGAAGCTCTTCAACGTATAACATCGTGTGAGGATCACACGCATGTCCTACACTTGAATATCTCGATTACCGACATATTCTATATTTTGGTCGATTAGTGAGTAACTTATCATCGTAGAACGAACAGTGAATGAACTGTATATCTGATCTACTGTAACGTCTGCCAACTAAACATTCGGCTCTGCAGTCGAGACAAGATACACTAGTTAAGCCAGCGACACATGGATACCCTGGGTTGCACGACCCCGGGCGTGGAGACGCATAATGCGCCACAGAAGAAGCTCTGGTTCCTGACGAAGATGAATAATAATCATACAGTCATCATGCTAAACACTAGCGGGGGAGGTGGTATACCTCATCAATGTATTGTCCATATTGAGTCTTTCTCTTCATTAGTTTTTTCAACTTTCATATTTTATGATCTTCTGCGTCTTCGTGTCTCATAGCTTTTACTCAATACTCACTGAGGTGCGATTCTCCTCTATTTCGCTGACTTGACATTTTTGAGTTTATTGGAGATGTATATCGTGGGCGGGGAACCCTGGGAGTCGAATCTCCCGCATCAGCTGGACAGTATTTCCCTCAGCCCAGGATCTTGTTATGAAAATTTGACGAGGGACTGTGACCTGCTGGGAACATGACCTCTGATCACGTCCCGAATATTCGATCTGGGGTTTGATGTGCCAACAGTGCATGTACGTGTGTATGATTCCCTATCTGTACTGTACGAGGAGGGAATTTTACATTTATCACAGGGTTCATCTCTTGAACATTCATTACTATCATACATTTTTCCATTTTTTGTGTTCTCTGCAGTTGTTATATTTTCATTCAGTTTATCCCAATCAAGCACCACACTTATGTTAGAAGAGGAATTCTTTGAATCCTTTCTGAGATGTTTCTTCCTTAATTCTATGCTTCTGTAGGTGCGGTGAGAAGCATATTATAGGTTTGGCCTTGTGTGAGACTTGAACAGCTTGCTGGATATTACCTTTGTCATATGGTATGTCTCTTGTATTATTCATCTAACGTGGGACTCTAGCATCAGGTTAGGGATGATGTCAACTTCTAGATCTCTCTCCCACACAGATTGCTCCAGCTTGTTTCCTGCTGAAACAATATTTCATGTTGAGGTTTGCTTTCACTGTGTCCCAGCCTCATTGCTTAACATTTACTGAGGTAGAGTTTCATGAGCCACATATCAGACCAACATTAGAGTCTGTCTAGGTTCCTGTCCAAGTTGATACAATCCCCCTTGCTTTTCTCTTCCCTCGTGACGTCTGTGACGTTTGTAAACATGTTCAGGTAGGAGTCCAAGTCATTCAGGCTGATAACTTACATAGATCAAAACAAATTTTGACAGTCTCAGAACACAACCCTACTGCACACCACATAACCGTAACCCTTCTCGAGAAGGCTCTTCTGACACCCGTCCTTTGTTTCGTTCGAATAAAATAATCTTGTCGACATCGAAGTAGTCTCTTCCTCATTCCTACCTGAAGGTCCAGCTTCTTTACCAGCCATGTATGCGTTATGGTATCAAATACTATCTGGCGCTTCAGAGAGAGACGACCCACCCTGCTTTCTCTTGTGTCTAACACAGAGCTCACTCTCTCGTAGAAATCGTTAAGCATGAATTCTTTTTTTGGAAAATGTGTTATTCTTCTGCAGGAAGTGATCCATTTTCTTTCTGATTATCTTCTGCATCACCTTACAAACTGCAGACGTCAGGGAGACCAGTCTGTGGTTTACTGCTTGTTTTCAGTCTCCTTCCTTAGAGATATATTTGATGGTTGCCATCTTCCGCTCCCAAGGCACTTTATCTTTTTTCCAGCGATCATGAATAACAATACAAGCGGTTTATAATGAGTATCTGCAAACATCTGAGTATACTGAACAATTTCGTGATGGCCATGACCCTTATATGGATCGAAACTCTTTGGTATCGTGTCTATGTAATCTTTAGATATATAAATTGTTTCCAGTGCCTCCTCTCTATCCATCTCAGTGGTGCTGGGGCTGCAGTGTCTTATCCTGTGATAACACCCGTAGACGTCATTCAGTTGCTTTCATATCCTTACACCATTTTCTATAACTCATCCCTCTGAACAAAGCCTGATTAGCTGCTCTTCAACGGAAAAATTACTTCTGATACATGTATGGAATACCCCCTGACTTGCCCGAAATATTCTTTTCAAGGTTTTCTTTCGTTCCATATCTTCTAGCCACATTCGTCTCTTGTTCTTGAACACGTTACGGACGCAGGCATGCCTGGAGTGTCACTTTAATTTCGATACAGTACATGTCGGAGCTCCTGTTCTTTTTGACATCTTTTATTGAATCACTTCCCCTTGTTTCTGAGCCTTCTTTCTGTAGGTGAGGCTAGAAGTAGCCATCTTCCAACTCTTTCATTTCATATCTCCTCCCCGAATCTGGTTTCATCTCTCCTCTTTCTACATCGTCATTTACCACATAATCATACTGAAGCATTAGATTATCACTTTTCTCCAATTGGTGTATTGTAAACTATGTTTTCATTTTCGAAGCTACTTTGTGTGAAGATAAGATAGTGAATGATAGCACATTCGTCCCTCTTGTCCTAGTGTGTTCAGTGACGAGCTGGTTTAATGCAGTTTTCCTGTATACAATCTAAGAACTTGTGTAGCCAATTTTCTCCGCCTTCTTGAGAATCTTAATGATTCCTGTCCATCTCTTCGTAACGGAAATTCCTCATTTATTAGCCCTTCATCATCTTTAAAGTGCGTGTTTTACTTCTTCGTATACCATCCTGATTCCTCTTTCATTCTCATCATTGTATATTTCTTTTCTTTCGTTATTTTTCCATGGAGGATTGTACAACATCATTATGCACTTTTTCCCTACAGCTACTCTTACTTTATGTATTGTTGTTTTTGTTGTGTGTGTGTGTGTGTGTGTGTGTGTGTGTGTGTGTGTGTGTTATCAGGTATGTACCAGTATCTTCATGTATGTGTGTAGTGTTGGTAAGCGTACCCTGGGGTGATAGGGAGGCATGCGTGTGCCGAGGATCAATCAAATGTAAACAAACTGCAGGGGACCACGACCCTCTGGCTCGAGTGATCTGTCTAGGCTTATGGTCAGGACGTAGCGGCCCAGCACATTGAGGACTCAGGTCTTCACCTCGAGGCCTGCACGACAAGAGGGAGGAGAGGCAATGAGAGATCATAAACAATCATTGTTATCATAGGAAGAAGATAATCTGATAATTATGTAACGACGGGATATATAGAATAGACTTTAATATAATTCTTTGGTATACAAAGATAACTTTTAGAGCAGTGGTTCTCATGTATGTATGGACGTTTACAAAACTTTGTGGCTCGATGGAACTTTTCTTGTGTCCCAGTTGGCCATCAATACTTTACTGTTGAATCACTGAGTATCAGGGTCAGCGAAGAGGAGGTCATGAAGAGAAAGGACATCCATTGGATCAAATTAGAAATAGGAATTAAGGATAAGGATGAAGGACAACCTGGAGAGGATAGAGAGAGGATCAGTGAGAAGAAAGGAGATAGAAAGGAGGAATCATGAATGAATGGATGAAAGAGGAAGGGAGAGGGGGTAAAAACAGGTATAATGAGGATTAGGAACCAGACATTGGGTAAAAGTAAGGGCAAACAAATGTGGAATTAAAACCAAGTGACAATGGAGAGAAAAGGATTACGCAGGGAGATGAGAGAGAGAGCAGAATGGCCGGTGGGAGAGAAGAGTGTGGGAAAGGGAAAGCAGGAAGAGGGATGGTAAACAGGAAGGTGATAAACGAGAGGAGAGGTTCGTTACTTCCCTCCCTGCACTCACCTTGTTTCAGCAGAACTCTTTACTCTCGTTACCTCATCTGTCTGTACCCTACCTCGCCTCTCCCTCCCACAACCCCACCACCAGTCATCCATCACCCCACTGTCTGCAGATATCAACCTCATCATCCCTATGTTATCCTCAATACCTCAAACGTCATCCTAACCTCATCGCCTGTCACTCGCAACCTCACCACCCACTCCTTTCCCAGCTCCGCCTGAGTTTCCCTCACCAACGCCAGATTCTCTCTCTCTCTCTCTCTCTCTCTCTCTCTCTCTCTCTCTCTCTCTCTCTCTCCTCCGCTCTCTCTCCTGACGCTCTATTCAACCCTATCCTCATTACACTACTAAAGATGGTGATAAAGGACCATCATTCAACTCCTTCAAGGTCAGTCATCTTCCTTCCCTCTCATCACCATAGATGACCGAAGTATAGCCGCCTGACCTGACTCATTACGACTTGACCATCTTCCTTTATGCAGCATTATCCATGATGATGTTACTTCCTCACTGCAGCATTATCCATGATGATGTTACTTCCTCACTGCAGCATTATATAGATGCTAGTACTATAGATACATCCCTACGCAGCATAATAGAGCACGATGGTACAGTAAGGTCATCTTCCCTTTGTTGCATGATAGACGATGATGGTAGAGACGCCTCCCTCCTCCAGCATAATAGATGGTGATGCTAGCGACACCATTAAAGCCGTGTGCATATTTGATTTGCGATAAACCGTCTGTCTTCAGACATACAGGTCTCTGTCAATCATTAACGTAAAATGTGGGTGTGGACGCGTCTCTATCTGTCTGTCTGTTTGTCTGTCTGTCTGTCCGTCTCTCTGCCTCATATTTTTGTCTCAGACATTCTTTTAGTTTCGCAGTTTATAATCTTAAGTTCCCAGCTTTCTTTGTTCTTTCGTATTCTTCCTTTCCTTCATGTAAACATGTGTTCTATCTGTTCTGAGTTTTTATGGTATTCATTTTCTTTACATTCCCTCTTACCATTTTTTCTTATCTTCATTCAGTACAAATGTCATATGCCTATCTGTCTTTGTTTCACTGCCATGATCTCTCTCACCTCTCTCTTACTCTTCCTCTTTGCCCCTTCTATGTTCCTTCCTCCGTCTCTCACTCCCTGTATTCCTCTGTCTCTCTGCCTGTTTGTCTTTCCTTTCCCACACCTACCTCATTTCCCATCGTCGATAACCCTCCTTCCCTCCTCAACCCTCTTCCTTCCCTCCGTAGCCACTGCCTCCTCCCCAGCCGTGCCTCCGTCTCCCCCGCCTACCGTCTCAGCTCTTCCTCTCATCTCACTTCACCTTCATCATTGTGATCCTCTTTATTCCTAGGATTCTCAGGAATCTCTCCAGGAGTGCCGGGAATATCACTCCTCCAGCCAGAGGCCGAGGTGTTGGTAGACAGAGTTACGACGGGAGATAATAAATGGAATATAATACTTTTCTTGTGGGAAATGTGAGAGAGATTGATGTGAGTAACTTATTAAATACGAGGTGTCTGAAGGTCATGATGTGAACCATGAATTGTAATGGAAATGGTGGGTTGTGTGGGTAATAATGGTGTGCTTCTAGAGTTCGCTATAGGTGTGTATGGGAAACCATATGTGAAAAAAAAACATTTGTCATAGGAATATCCAAAGAATATATGCGCGATATACTTGGGTCGACGTGCTCTCAATGGACTGATCCAGGGCATGTGAGGCGTCCTTGGTAAACCATGGAAAGGGCTGTGGGGCCTGGAGATGCAATTGCCGTGCATTACACATGACAGCTAGAGAATGGATGTGAGCGAATGCGGCCTATCTTCGTCTGTTCCTGGCGTTACCTTG